>JASAMX010008760.1:0-57500 GCA_030248175.1 Microlaimidae sp. YZB2_3
GTTCAGTTACGTATTGCTCCATACACATTTTTTTAAAAAATTTTATGAATAATTAAGGAGTGATGGCATAAATTATGTTGTCAAAATTTGACTTTGAATATCAAATTTTTTCCAAAAGTTTTTCAAGCTTAAATCAGTTTTGACTCACTCACTAAACCCGTTCCCGTAATTGCCTTTTCCTCGGTTACAACCGTGTAACGTTCGTATTTCATACTTCCGTTCGTATTTCGTGTGACCTATTTCATACCTCCGTCATACCTACTTTGTTGCGCGAGTGGTGCCCAATGAGCGAGCAAATTCAAATGGTTAAAACGGTACGGTGGCAATACGCAAATTTTTGACACGGATACAGTGTATTTAGTATACTTTGTTGTAAATTTGTATATTGCTACCGTACAGCTTTAACCATTTCAATTTGCTCGCTAACTGGACACTATTCCAAAAAAATAGTCGCACAAAAAAGGCCCTACCGACAAATTCACCAGAGGCGAAAATAAAGGTTAAATTCCCCTGCCATAAGATATAAATAAATATAATGCGTTTGCAATATTTCCTTTAAATTTTGACACTTGGAAAATACAACAAAATATTATCATGATAAAATTTAGCTTTATTTTAGGGCTTTGCTTAGGCAAAAATTAAAACAATTTTAATGCTTTTATGATTAAAACTTTTTTTTTCAACACATTTTAGTTTGCAAACGCATTTCTCATTGTTATGGAGAATTTGCACTACGTTATGGGGAATTTTGCCATGGGGATTTTACACCACTTTTATGGGGATTTTGTACGTCACCCAAAAATATGTATGACGGAAGTAAAACCTAGGTCATGCGAAGAGCTTACCGCCGTAAGGTTTACGTACGACATTTGTCATACGAAAATAACACCACCGTGAGACGAAGGTTTTATCTGTGTTGTACGAATGTTTCACGGTTGTAACGGGGGAAAAGGCCTTCACGGAACGGGTTAAGAAGGTGGAAGTTAGGATACCCTGTCGGTTTTTGTTTATAACTAGTGACATGACGGACAGAAGCAAACTTAATATTGGGCGAAAGGGTATTTTTTCCGCTCAGTTCATTATCCTTAATATTTTTGGTGGACAATTTGATACCGAGATATGCTTCGTTGAAAAAAGGCATTTTAAAACGGTTTTTTTCAATTTAACAGAACCAGAGTTAAAATTACGTGATAAAAATTTAACTGAAGTTAGATACACCTAATGTGCATGTCAACAAAAATTTTTAGCAAAATTCCTACTATTGAAGTTTTTTTAATTTCGTTTTATTGCTAAAATTTTTTAAATAAAAAAAACGTGATAGTAGAGATTTCGTTAAAAACTTGAAAACTGGCTCGGAATTATGGTACAACTGCTGTGTTAAAAGTTGGGAACAAACCTTTCTTATGACTAAACTTTCATTTAAATTTTTTTGATTTGACGCCAAAAAACTACACTTTGAAACGTTTGTTTAAAACTAGCTTTTACAAAAGAAACTCAGATGGGCCAGTAGCCGAGTGATTAGAGCGTCGGACTCGGATCTCGGAGCTGTAGGATCGAGTCCCCCCAGGCAATATTTTTAACGTCAAAATTTTTTTTTTAATTTTTAACTTTTTAATTAAAAAAGTGTTCATTATTCAATACTACATTCAACCCCGAGTACGTGTTTTGGGGTGGTTTTGAGGTAAAACCGGTATATAGTCAGAATGCCCCCCTAGAGGGGAGGGCCGTATCCCCCCTAGCACCCCCGGGGAGTCAAATAAAAAAAACGGAGGTTGGATTTGTTATCAAGACTCTCAAAAACCCCGTGGGAAGAAAACCGGCCTGTATCGTTCTACTCTAAGGGGCGGAGCCAATTCAGCTTTAAAAGGCCGGAGCTCCGGAGCATGATATTGGAGGGTAGGAACATCAATTCAGAACACAAAAAATACAAATGGCACCAGTTCATTACAATTTCTAACCTAAAAATTAATGTTTTCGTCTAAAATCGATTATTCTTTGGATAGTAGAAAGTTAGTTCACTTATACAATTTTCCAGCTCACATCGTTTTTGTACAAATTATACACGTTTTAAGGATGCAATGTACCATAGGTGGGCAGGGGGAGGGGAGGTTGGGGGGGGTTATACGTGCATGTAGGCAATAAGGTCAACCACACGGATACTGTATCCAAATTCATTGTCATACCATACCATATCCCCCCAAAAAAAATCCCGATTATAGCCGACACCCGCCACCCCAAAATTTGGGGGTAGGCACCACGGACACCCTCCTAAAATTCGTGGGATCACAACACTAAAAACGCTAAAAATGGTGTATTTGAGGTATACCCCAAAAACATTTTTTGGGATCCCCCTCCCAACATTTTGGTGGTCTGATCGGGTATACTCCCCCCAAAATCCGGGAGGCTGCCCACCTATGCAATGTACCGCACTCGGAAATTGTAATATAAATTATGTGTTCTAGGGCTCCGGAGCGTAGCTCTTGTTTTTCATGATCTGTCAATTGTAAAATGTATATTTCAGTAATTTTAATAAAAAGATGGAGTTTGTGTGAGGAAAAGTAATAAAAATTAACTGGAAGAGATTACAAAAATATTTTTTTAAAAAATAAACTAGATATTTTAAATAAATATTTTTAGTTAAAACTATAAACATTTTTGAAATTGATGCAAAATATATGAATAATGTATTTATGTGTGATTACATAGAAACTGTTAAAGAGTATGCGTTGAGCCTTTCTGCCATAAGTTTTTTTTATAAAAAAATAAAAAATGTATATGCATATTGCATGTGTGCTAAGAGACTTTTTTGTGTATGTGTAAACTTATATGCTAAGATACTTTACACATGTATGTATGAACATACATGTTAAAGAAGACATTTCACGTATATGCATAAAGCATATACGCTAAAGAGACATTTCACATGTATGCAAAAGCATACATGCTAGAGACATTTCGTATATATGCAAAAAGCATATATACTAGGTGTTAGTAGATATTACATCCATTATTAATAGTAAGAGTGTATATTAGATGTATTTTAATAATAATATGCATATTGAATAAAAGTGTGAAATTTTTTAAGTGTTATTGTTAGTAGTTTTTAAAAAGAGACATTTCACATGTATGCGAAAGCATACATGCTAGAGACATTTCGTATATATGCAAAAAGCATATATACTAGGTGTTAGTAGATATTACATTCGTGGGGTCACAACACTAAAAACGCTAAAAATGGTGTATTTGAGGTATACCCCAAAAACATTTTTTGGGATCCCCCCTCCCAAAATTTTGGTGGTCTGATCAGGTATACTCCCCCCAAAATCCGGGAGGCTGCCCACCTATGCAATGTACCGCACTCGGAAATTGTAATATAAATTATGTGTTCTAGGGCTCCGGAGCGTAGCTCTTGTTTTTCATGATCTGTCAATTGTAAAATTTAAATTTCGGTAATTTTAAGTTTGCGATTGATGATCTTTTAATGCAATTCTGATTCTTATAAATCAAATGAAATAAAACGATATCAATCAAACATCGATTTAATAACTGAAAGTGAAATTTTTTTTAAACAATTAAAAAAAAGGTTAAATTATTATAGACATACATGGGCAAGTTGGTCCGGAGTGGGGGGGGGGGGTTAAACCCCAAATTAGAGGGGGGGGGTTAAACTCCGAGAAACGCAAAATACCCTTACCCATATCGCTTTTTTTTGGAGTGCTTTTACCCTTATTGTTTTTCGATTTTTATAGAAAAATAGGTAAAAATTGCTAATTTTAGGTCAAAACGCCTTTTTATTGCATTTTTTGAGCTTTTTATTGCTTAAAACATTCATTTTGACCTCAAAACTTAAGTTTGGAGGCAGTTAGAAGTCATTATAAACACATTTTTTTCTTCATTTTTCCGAAATTGGGGGGGTTAGCCTTTCCCCCCCCCCCCACTTCTGAGTGGGAGGGGGGGGGGGGGGGTTAAGCCTTCTTTCTCAGAATTTGGGGGGGTTAACCCCCCGTGCCCATGTATGATTATAGATGATAAACATAAATAAACACGAACACCGAAGCTAGTAGGTCTTTTTTTCACCCGTGTACATAATATTTTAAAATCTAAGAGGGGTGTCCGACCATCCTGGCTTTCAGCAGGATCATCGATCCGAGGTGGAAAGATTTAAAAATTAGAAGGGGGATTTAATCATACATGGGCAAGTTGTTCCGCAGTGGGGGGGTTAAACCCCACATTAGGGGGGGGGGTTAAAATCCGAGAACCGCAAAATACCCATATCGTTTTTTTCTGGAGTGAATTCTACCTATATCGTTTTTCGATTTTGAAGGACAAATAGGTAAAAAAACCCGCTAATTTTAGGTCAAAAAGCCTTTTTATTGCATTTTTGAGCTTTTTATTGCTTAAAAAATTCATTTCGACCTCAAAACTTAAGTTTGGAGGCAGTTAGAAGTCATTTTAATTTTTTTCCAAAAAAACCCCCCCCCCCCCCAACCCCCAGCCCCCACCCCACTGTTACAACCGTAAACCCGTTTCTTCAACTTTGAGATAACACGAAGTCATGTGCTAACAGCAAATAGTAGCATTTCAGATCTTAAAGTCTACCTGGAAGCTAAAATTTTTACTTTGGTACAACTTCCATACGTGTACCAAAATTCGATTTGACCGATCTAACAGTAAATAAAAGTTGTAAAACATTTTTATAGCCTAAATAGAACACGTAGACCTCATTTTTTGTGGATATTTTTGAGATTTAAGCTATAGGTAAAAAGTTATGAGCCAATTTATACCCAAAAAATAGCCTTTTTCAGCAAGTGCAATTTATGACGTTAAGAAAAAAATTTGTAAACCAACAAACGAAACTAAAAACTATGCTTCAACAATGCTAAAAGTCTGAAAAACTCAAAATTTTTTTAAACAATAAAAAATTCGAAAGTCACATGGACCACCAAAAACATGGACAAAAAATTTGTTTGACTTTAAACGCTAATTTAAACTTAGTTTTTCACCGATTTATTGTTCCTAAGCCTAAGCAAAACCTAAAAATTAAACAAAATTATAATATAATTGATGTTTTATTAAAATAAGTTGTTTTTCAAAAATGTTAATTTTTTCACAACTAAAATTTGGTTAGTATTTGAACGGTTACTATAAAAAATTGATAGTTACCATGAAAAAAATAAAAGTATACTGGTATTTGTAACTGCTAGACACTTGGTAATACTAAAAAAATAATATTAATTTGATTAGAGGCTTATTAAAAAAATTTTTTAATAGCATAAATTGTACATGCCAAAAAAGGACAATTTTCGGGTACAAATTGGTTCAAACTTTTTTTAGAAGCTTAAATTTAAAAAATAACCACAAAAACGAGGTCCACGTGTTTGATTTATGCTATAAAAATGTTTTACAATTTGTAATTACTTTTGAATCGGTGAAATCGAATTTTGGTAGACGTATGAAACTTGTACCTCTTACTTTATTGTTAATTGACTAAAATTTTGTAAATATATTTTAGTTTTTTGGCAAAAAATACAACAGCTACAACCATACATGAGCGAATTGACCCGGAGTGGGAGGGGGGTTAAAACCCGAGTAACGCATTTTGCCTATATAGTTTTTTCTGGAGCACATATTACCCATATGGTTTTTTGATTTCAAATGAAAAATAAGCAAAAAACGCTAATTATAGGTTAAAAACCCTTTTTTATTGTATTTTTGAGCTTTTTATTGCTAAAAACACTCATTGACTTATTTTGGCCTCAAAAATTAAGTCTAAAGGCAGTCAGATATTTTTTCTTCGTTTTTTAAAATTCTGGAGCGGGTTAATCTTTTCCAAAACCAACATTTCCAAGACTTAAAAGAGGGGGAGTTAACGCCTCCATTTCCATGTATGGCTAAAACACCCTTTAGGCAGTAATGATTTGAAATTTATTTTGGTTAATCATAATATTAATTCAAAATAACAAACGATGTAAAGAAAAACACAAACCTGTGGTAGTTCCAGAAAACCCATTCCCAAGCAAACTTGGTACAGAATAGGGCGTGCAGGCACAAAGTCTGAAGGAACATTTTCACAAACCGGGATTTCTGGCTTTTCTCCGGATCCTAAAGTGCTACAATATGGTACCAGTTTTAAAGCACTGTAATTATTTGGCATAATAAACATAAGTGAGAAGAAAAGGCGGTAGGTTCTGGTATGCCAGCCTACATTAAAAATTTACCCCCCCCCCCCTTCCTCCAAGAAAAATATCGAGCAAGCTAAATATTTAATCAATCAAGACAAGTAGTTTACTATGTAAATAATCACTATTTAGTAAATGACTGTTTCAAGGTTTTATAAAATGTGTGTGTCCTTTGCCAGTAACCAGGGTTTCCATCAACCCTAGTTTGATCCGTCCGGCACGTTTCTCGCATTGCTCACCCCCTATTCCCACTCCCAGAGTCTTTTTTAGTTCTTTTTTTCTTTTTTTTACTAAAAAATGTCTTTTTTAGTATTGATTGAAAAGTGTCTTGACAGGAAAAACTTTTTATAAAAAAACCCGAAAAATAAAAGCAAGTATATTCCTTGCAAGTATTCTTCCTTTAATTTTAGCAGTAAAACAAGCATAATATTATGTTTTTTGCAGAAACAAAGAGAGTTTAAAGTTACAAAAACGTAAAGAACACGTAAAACAGTTATTATACCAGTAAGCATTTGCCAAAAGTCTTCTTGCTCCTCCGTTTGACCGGTTTGTTCAATTTCCGCCAATCCTTTTCGTTCGTGTTTGTTGATTTTTTCTGCAAATAGCCGGGTTTTAGACCTCAAAACGCCGCGAGACTTTCTTCCCGACCAGACGTACATCTGCATACCGTTGTCTAACAAGAATACATAGCGTGGATCCAGTGATTCCGCGCTTACCAAAACTGGTTCTGCATGAACCTGAGAGCCAGTTTCCGAAATGCGGTACAGTCGTTTGGGGTATTTGATCTAAAAAATATAAATCAAGATTTTTGTTTACATTAATTCTTTAGTACATAATATTTTTTTGTTGGGGACAAATAAATTGGAAAAAATTAAGTTTTTTTCAAAGTTGGAAAAATAACTTTTGGATTGCGGCTGTAAATGAAATTATTTAAGAAACACCGAATACGATTTCAGACATGTGCACGTTCTGAAAATGCCCCCCGCTTTATCGGAGGATTTGCCTTCCCCCCTCCGCCCAAATATGAAAAAAGTATCCTAAAATTATGGCGCCAATTTTGAACTATTTTGACGCCCTCATCGCAAAATTTTTGCAGTTTTTAGCCTATTTCAATGCATTTTAAGCCATTTTAGACATATTTTAACCTTAATTTATCTTTTTTTGTCCCTTTTCCTTCTTTTTTCTCTTTTCTTTTTCTTTATCCCCTGCCTGCCCCCCAATAAAACCCCGGGGGCGGGCAGTGCACAAGTCTGCGATTTACATTTTAGTGACCGCTTCTGTTTGTATCACATTATAATGAACATTAGGAATATAAAGCGTATAGCAGTATTTGTCTCTTGACAAGGAAATTAATTGTTGTTTATTGAAGAAAATTTCGCGGCAAAACAGTTCAGCATTCTAAGTTTTGTGTGGGAATACTATCACATTTGGATCACGTTCATCATAATTCATAACTCATTTTCATGGTATCCAGTATAAAACGGCAGGAACTCTCCACGAGTGAATATTTTGTCCCCCCTCAAACTAGGAAATCTGAGTTTATCGGCATTATAAAGTTAAGCATCAGTTAATCGGAAAAGGACGCTACCTTTTCCATATTGTAGAACCCGCTGTTGGTCCTGCCTCCCTGAATGTAGACGATTTCGTCACCGAATAATTCAATGAACTCGTCGCTTTCGTCGTTCATCTCCTCCCGGATGGTTCGTCCGTGGGCGCCGAGAAAGTTGCGCAGGTTGACGGCGTGGATGGCGGCACAGGCCTTCTTGTCCAAACTAGAATGCTCACCGATCCAGTAGTAGATCGTCCAGTCTAACGCACCCTTATCGTCCAGCACTGTCTGCAACCACACAGTAATATTTAGTACAAAAGAAGAGTATTGATAATAAATACTTACGCTTTACGGTTTTTTTTTAAATATTTAAAAAAATCTTTATTCTTAGTTTTTTGTACAGACACACATAAAAACACTCGATATAAAATTCTGATAAGTTTATATTACACATAACTTTAAATCCAAAACTTACTTGCTTAAACTGGTTTTTCGCTTTTTTTAATACTTACTTTAAATGGGTTTTGATTCCATAGCAAAAATATTTTTTAAAACTAAAATTGTTTATTTTTTATCCACCTATTTAATATCAGGTATGATTTAATTTAAACGAATTTTTAAAGTATTGGACCAATGGAATAATTAAAATCGAGGCTGTGGCGCAGTGGCAGATCTTGCGTCTTTCATATCGAAAGTCCCTGGATCGAGTCATCGCTGATAAACAATGCATTGTGATAATATTTTTTGTTAATATTGTGATATGTAGTATTTGGTTGCGCAATTAATGCTGAATAACATCGGCCTTGCGCGCATAGATGAACAAGAGGGGGGGTAGGTAGGATGGGGTACACCCCCCTAGCCTCGAAATTTTGGCTCCCTTCCCCAGAAAAAAATCCAGGGCCCCCCTTCCTTCACATTTTCGAATTTTTTACCCCTAACCCCCTCCAGATTTTGAAATCTGACCTTCCCCCCTCCCCTCTCGAGAAAATTTTAAGTGCTTTTTTATACTAAATTTTCTTCCAAAAACGTGAATTTTCAGCACAAAATCATGTTTTTACACCCTTTTTATACCTCAATATAGCTTTTTATTTAATAAAATGTAATATTATCTTATACAAAAACTATTATTAAACCTTTAATGATTTACCAGTATTTTGCTTCGGAAACTGGACTCTACCTGACCCCCCTCTGGGTTTCAAAATCTTCCACTCTATGTCGCCCCCCCCCCTAGAAAGCGACCCCCCTCTAGGTTTCAAAATCTTCCACTCTGGGTCGACCCCCCCCCCTAGAAAGCTAGGGGGGTTCGACCCCCTAGGACCCTCCCTAGATTTTGAAATGTCGCTTACCCGGGGTAAACCCCCTAGCTTTTTGACCGTGTTCATCTATACTTGCGTATCCTGCTTTATGCGAAATAAATAAACTTTAATTTTTAAAAAGATGGGATTTTTTACCTGTAATACTATGTAACAATCCCCTTCATAAAACTTTCCATTAAAAGCTTCTTCTAAAGGATTTGGATAAAAATTTTCAATTTCCCAAACCCGAATTCCAACTGTTCGACCAACATCGTCTTCAAACAAATCTGTGTAATCGATTTCCGGCTTTTCAAATACCTAAAAAGTACTTTGTTCATAAGCCTAAGCTATATAATATTTAGATATATTGCGGGGGCGTGAGTACCGTACAAGGAATTCTCAAGGGATGTGGAAGCATACATGGGCACGGAAGGAGGGGGTTGGGGGGTTAGTGGTTAGTTAATGCCCCACTAA
This sequence comes from Microlaimidae sp. YZB2_3, assembly GCA_030248175.1. Classification (NCBI taxonomy): domain Eukaryota; kingdom Metazoa; phylum Nematoda; class Chromadorea; order Desmodorida; family Microlaimidae; species Microlaimidae sp. YZB2_3. The sequence continues at coordinate 9,498 of JASAMX010008760.1, forward strand.
ATTCTGAGATGGAGAAATGGTGGGGGGGAGAAAATGTTACTTCCCCCAATTTAAAAAAAGAAATGAAAGAAAAGTTTTTAAAATGACTTCTAACTGCCTCCAAACTTAAACGCAATAAAAGGGGCTTTTGACCAAAAATTAGCGTTTTATCTATTTCTTCTTCAAAATCAAAAACGATATGGGTAAAATGCACTCGAGAAAAAAAAACGGCACGGTTAAAATGCGTGGAATTTATTTAACCCTCCCCCCACTCTGGACCAACTTTCCCATGTAAGTGTGGAATCGAGTTTTTTTCTAAAAAATTAAAATCGCCTTAGCCCCTATATATACATCAATGCATAATACATTTTGTTGTCTGCTGAAAATTATTTAAGTAAAATAAAGAAAAATACAAAAACAATAGTTTTAAATTTAGAACGAAAAAGCCGGGAACTGGCACATTTTTATTCTCCCAAAAACATCTGTGGAGGTAAAAAACCCTATTTAGAACCATTAGTACTTACTGGCTCTAGTTTTATCTTGTAATTTTTGGTTGAGTAAAACATACTAAAACTATTAATTTAAGCACAATCACAATTATTTACATAACAATTTAAGTTTTTTTTTATTATTGAAACAAGCAGGACAGAACAGAAATATATTCCCAGACCTGCGCACTGCCCCCCTCCGGGGTTTTATTGGGGGGGGGGGCAATTCCAAAACGGGGGAGGCACAGGGGAGGGGGACTTTTTTGAAACAGGGGGGGGCAATAAAACGGGGGGGGCCAGCAGAGGAAAGAAAAAAAAAGAAAAAAGGGGAAAAAAGAGAAAAAAAGAAAGGAAAATGGAAAAAAGGCACAAAAAAAAGCGAAAATGCGGTAAAAAAAGGTCCAAAATGGCTTAAAATACATTGAAATAGACCAAAAACTGCAAAAAAATTGCGTCATCATAGGTCAAAATGGCGTCATAATTTTAGGGTATTTTTTTCATTTTTTGGCGGGGGGGAGCAATAAAACGGGGGGGCAAATCCTCCAATAAAACATGGGGGAATTTCCAGACCGTGCACAGGTCTGTATTCCCATATTCAGACCTCAGCAGTGCCCCCCTCCCCGGAGTTTTATTGGGGGAGGGCAATTCCAAAACGGGGGGCATAGGGGGCAACTTTTTTGAAACGGGGGAAGCAATAAAACAGGGGGTGCAAGCAAGGGAGAAGAAAAAAGAGAAGAAAAAAAAAAAGAAAAAGGGAAAAAGACAAAAAAGCTAAATTAAGGTAAAAATAGGTTTAAAATGGTTTAAAATGCATTGTGAATAGGTTTAAACCTGCAAAAATTTCGCGATGATGGCGTCATTATATGTTAAAAATAGCGCCATAATTTTTGAGTACTTTTTATTTTTGGGCGGGGGGGGGGGAGCAATAAAACGGGGGGGGGGGGGGGGCGAATCATTTAATAAAGCGGGGGGGGGGGCATTTTTAGACCGTAAACAGTTCTGCATATTATGGTCGCGTCTCGGACAAAATCCACAGCATTACACTACTCAGTGAGTTATATACCTATTTTAATCAAAATAACCTAAATCTTTTTTAGTTACAACAACCCATAAGAAATGTATTAATTCCTATTTTTTCTTTTAATTTTGATTAGTCATTATGAAATATTAATTAATTATAATGTATACCAATTTTCGATTAATATACGATTTTAAATTTTGGAAAAAATTAGTAATAACATTACTTAATAAATTTATTTAATATGCAGTTAATAGAAACCTAAAATTTGCTCAGAAAGACTAATTAAATAAGCAATTTCAAGTTCATAATTTATCGACAAAAAATGATTGGTGTTGTTTTTATTGGTTAATTTATTGCCGATATAATTGTACGAATTTGTACTTCATTAAAATTGGATCTACGGTTTTAGGAACTCCAAAGCTTGATCTTATTAGTTTTTAAATCAAACAAGGTTACATCTTTATACGTTAGATTTAGTTTTTGGTTGGGCACTGTGAAAGCTCTTTAGCCAAAGGCTAAATCCAACATATTATGTGCCCAAGATTTTAAGCGTTCTACAAAATAAAATTATTTCTTAAAAACTACCTCGTCCCACTTTTTTGGTTGAACGCTTGTTGATTCTTTTTTTAAAGCTTCTTCAGCTCTAGTTCTTTCTCCAGCAATATCAGTCATACCTAAACATTTATAACTATTACATGGTTACCTTATTTTGCAGACCATTCAATAAATCAAAAAAAAATATAACTAAAGTAGACAGGCTATAAGATAATTATTATATTTCCATCAAGAAAACCACAACTGTTGATGGAAAAATTTATTAACAAATACTTTACAAAGGAATAAACTATAAAGTAAATGCCAGTTGAGTTTTGTTTTTTAAGTTAACGGTTTTTTTGATAAATAATTGGTAATAATAAAAACAAATAGCCCCAGTATTAGAATAACAATAACTGTAATGGCAGTAGTCATTAGAATAATTCATTGAAAAATCCTCCAACAATTATTTTTATGTTCCTTCTCTAATCCATTACTGTTCCTGTTGCTGCTATGAAATAAAAAAACCAAACAAAGCAAACAAGGCAAATCCAATAAACTCACCTGGCCTTCATTAACCCTTGGTACCAAATTTGAAAAATAACCTCTTTACATGATCTAACGGTGTCGAAACTTAATTTAATTTTATAAAGGACTTACCCTTCAAAATTTTCTTTTGATCGGTGTCAGCTTCTCCAGCTCCGGTGTTTTTTCTTCTTTTTAGAAACTGAATCTTTCGAGCGACGGGGTCCCTAATGGTTGGAGCTGGACTTGAGCTTAGACTACTGGAATGACTGACGGCTCCAGCTACTCGAGCTTGGTTTTCTAAAAGTATTATTAGCTCTCATAAAACATACCAGTTTCACATTATAAACACTATGCAAGACAAGTTTTTGATTAAATAGTGTTTATTTTTTCTAATATTATCTACATTTTCTAAACAAATCAGTTTCGATTTTCTTTCTTATGTATTTTATTAAATTTTTAAAACGATTCTTATTAGAATTTAAAAGTGTTTAAGGTGTCAGAACTTTGTATTTTAGACTAACAACGCACGATATCTACGCTCAATGTCAAACTAGATCTAAACATAGGTGTTTTTTGGGGGGGACAGAAGGGTCCACCCATATGTGGACGGCCTCCGAATTTTCACTCCTACTCCTGAGGGTGGACTCTCCTTCCCGAGCGGACCTGACCAAAAACACCTTGGATCTAAAGCCGAAAGCAGTTTATGTTTAGTTTAGTTTCCGAATTGCCCGCAGCAACTCGGAGCTTCGCCTTTACTTTTCTACAATTTTTCCTGCATAATTAATGTGTTATTCTGTATATGTTAATGTTTTTGGTTATAATGATGCAGACCTGTGCACGGTTTGGAAATGCCCCCCCCCCTTTATTAGAGGATTTGCCCCCCCCCCCGGCCAAAAAAATAAAAAAGTACCCTAAAATTATGACGGCATTTTTGACCCATGATGAAGCCATCATCGCGATTTTTTTGCAGTTTTTTAGCCTATTGAAATGTATTTTAAGCCGTTTTAAAGCTATTTTTACCTTATTTTCACTTTTTTGTCCTTTTTTCCCTTCTTTTTTTTTCTCCCCTGCTTGCCCCCCCCCCCCCCCGTTTCAAAAAAGTTGGCCCCGTGCCCCTCCCCCCCAATAAAACCCCCCGGGGGGTGGGGCAGTGCACAGATCTGATGATGGGTTTTTATTTTCTCAGTAATAAAAAATAAATTTGTTTCCTTAAAAAAATCCCTAATTTGGGAGGTTGTTCATTTCCTTTAGAAAACTAGGCGATCAGACTTTCGCCCCTAATACCAAAAAATGCCAGTTACACCGATGCTATAAAAAAACACACACCAAACACAGTAAGGTAAATTTATAATGTTAAAAATTTTTTTGTGAAAACCAATCTCAAAATTTTTTTGATGAAAAACTTCATGATTATGAGTGCGGGGTGGCAAGGGGTGTGTTCGTGTGTATCCACGAAAAGGGCCAATTTATTTCAACATTTTATAATTATGGTGAGCAAATAGAAGAGATATGTACATATTATAGTTTTAAAAATTTTCTTTCAAATTTTAAGGTGCGGTGCATGTGCATGCCCTCGATGATGTTCCTCCAGGAAGTGGGTAAAGATACACTTTTAAGCCCAGACTAGACGAAATAGACCTTAAAGATGCGGTATACTAAATCATGGTGTATTTTTTTCGCTTGGTTTTTGGTATCAATCGATGCGTCAGGTTTTACTGAGTAAAAAATTGTATTACAAAAAAAAATTAATTTTTAGCGGTTGTCTAGATATTATCGCTTCATTATTCCATCGACTTTTTGCCGCTCAGTCAGCCCAACAACAGTAAATATGTACGCCTGATGAGAGATTAAAAAAACCCCTGCCAATATTAAACTGAACTCAAAATACATCAAATCGTTTATTTAAAATAAGACATTATAACTGTAATATAATAAATAAAACGACACATAAATTAGTGTAATTAAGAATTTTGCATCTTTTCATAGCAAAATTTGCATATAAAATATCTTAAATACTTCTGAATTTTCACAAGAAAGGATGCGTTTGCAAAGTCCAACGTAAGCAAACAAAACACACCGTGGCTGGTGTTTGGTAAAAAAACAAACAAAAAATTGCCTGAAATAACTAAGCGATATTCTTGCTTCAGCGACGTAGCCAGGGGGGGGGGGGGGGGGCGCGGGCCGGCCGCCCCCCCCCCCGAAACGGTCGGACAGGAGGAAAAATAAGGATAGTGGTTGGGCGGGGGGGGCGGCCGCCCCTCCCCCCGGAATGGTCGCCAGATAGTAAAATTTGGGGGTTTTCAGAGGCTAAAAATTCAAAATTTTCTAGCGCCTCGCTCATCGCTCGGCGCCAAACTTTAAAATAATTTTAGTACCCCAATGGACCCCCCAAAACCAAAAATTTGTTCCGCTTCGCTTCGCTCAGGGGTCACTTTCTACAGTATACATACATATATATCTCGTTATTTATGTTGCCTGATGCTAATGTTATTTCAAAGTTAGTACAATAATTTTTATAAGTAATAAGTACTACACAGAAAACAAAACAAACAATCATATTGGTTGATTTATGTACCTCCCCCTCCTAAATTTTCCTGCCGCCTATAGCATTGGCTCGGATTTTTTTCATATAGGTAGGTACCCTAGAAAACATGGAGCCGAGATGCTGCTCATGTGCTTTGGTTTACAATGTGGGTTTAGCCAAGGGGTCTGAAACTAACGTCTTTAAATTCCTTTTTTGTAAAATCCAGGCTCTGCCAATGTGTGCTTATGTAATTTTTAACTAAGAAAACATGTTTTTACCGCTAAAAACATTAGATAATAGGTTATTAGGCCAAAAACAGTGTATTATACAGCTTTATCTACGTTTATCCCTGCTTTTTTAACGTTTTCAAAAATTAAGGGGGGCTCCGCCCCCCCCCCCCCCGAAATTTTTTTTTGTACTACAATCCGCCCCCCCAAATGAAACTCTGGCTACGTCCCTGTCTTGCTTATATTTGGACAACCGCTGAAAATTAATTTTTTTGTAATACAATTTTTTACTCAGTGAAACCTGACGCATCGATTGATACCAAAATCCAAGCGAAAAAAATGCGCCATGATTTAGTATACCCCACTCTTAAACGGATGGACCCGCACTTTCCTGCAAATTAACGGATCGCATTTTTATTACTTCAAAACAAATCTGTATTGATTTTTAAGTGCTATATTAAAATACAGATTTTACTATATTTAACCAGCTTCGAAAAAACTTTACCATAGGAAAAATCGATGTTATAAAAGGCTAATTTTCGGCGCATTTCGCTTGGCTTGGGTGGCATGACCAAATCCGGGTTATTTCTCAGATCCAATTCTTTCAGATCGGCCAAGAGATGGATGCTTTCCGGAAGCGTTACCAGGCAGTTATTGTTCAGTTTTACCCTCTTCAGTTTTACACAGCGGCACAGTCCCTCCGGTACCAATTCCAAATTATTATAGGCGGCGTGAAAAACTTCCAATTCCACCAGTTTCCCGATACCAGCGGGAATACCATTAAAGTCGAGCAGATTGTTGTTCACAAAAAGTTTTTTCAGACTTGTCATTTTGATGAAAAATTCAGGGAGAGCTTTAAGCTGGTTCCTAGAGAGGTTTATAGTTTCCAATTGGCCCCAAGGGTCGCAATAAGGCTTCATTTCGGTGATTTGATTGTCACTTAAGTTTAGTTTTCGCAATTTTTTAAGCTAAAAATTTATTTTATTGTTAAAAAAGTTATACCACAAAGCTTTACGATTAGGCCGTTACAAATATGCTCGCACGGGGAATTTACAAATATTTTCCTCCCTCCCTCCCTCTCCCTGGCAATTCCCCACATTTTCATCCACCCACTCCTCGTAAAAACCCTATTTTTAGCAAATTCAAACCTACACCAGTTTTTCTTCTATCGACTTTGTAAAAAAAATTAAATTGGTAAATGCGACAGATTACATGGGACAATTCTGTTCACGAGTCTTATAATATATTTTACTTTCAATTTCTTATCATTTTAAAACTTTTTTTATTTATAAAATATCATCCCATGTCGTCCTTTACAAGTAACCAGAGTTTCATTCAACACTGGTTGGTTCCATCTGGCACGCTCCTCGCCTTGCTCACCCCATCTTCCCACCCTCGGAGGAGATCAGCAACCGCTGCGGGGTTCGCATAAAGTCATCTGGTCCCAGGTCGTCTTAATGTATGTGCATGTGAAAAGATGTTGTGTTGTGTGTATTTATGTTTTGCATAGCGGGCAGTATGGTAATGTGTATTGTGTGGGATTGATTTTGTGTAGGTAAGAGTAGAGGAAAGAAGATTTCTCCACCCTGAGTTGGGCGAGGGTTCTCCTGACCTGACGAGGAAGATTTTCTTCCTCGTTGCTAATTGCTGGTGCTTTTGTTTGGAGTATTGGGTTTATTGGAGTGTTGTTGATGTGGTTTGTGACTGTGTTTGTGTAAATTTGTTGTTTTACTGCTTTGTAAGTTTTGTTGTGTATGTCTGTTCTCTGTTGGAATGTTTGTTGTGTAGTTGTTGTTATTAAATATTGTTTGCTTTTTGAGCCTGCTGGGTGCAGGTTGTTGCGTTAAGGAGTTGAGTGGATTTTTTGTGTACATGGCTGCCAATTTGGCTTGTTTTGCGTGGAGTTGAATGTGTGTTGCTATTGGGAGAAATTTAGCCTCTGTGCGTATGATGTGTGCGTGTTTGCGTCTGTGGTGTGCCCTGTTGCGACCCTGGGAGCAGTGTTTTGTATTGTTTGCAGTTTGTTAATTTGTGTGTTTGATGTTTTGGGGCCCCAGACTGTGCTGGCATACTCGATTAATGGTCGAGTGATTGCCTTGTATGTGTGTGTGAGTGTTTCTTTTGGTTTACCCCTCGATGTTGCTGTAAGAGCATTTATGATTTTGAGTGTTTTGCGTGCTTTACTGTGTGTATTTGCGATGTGTGTGTGTTGAATGTAAGCTTGGGGTCAAAAGTGAGCCCCAAAATTTTTGAGTTTTTAGTTGTGATGAGTGTAGCGTTGTTTATTTGTAGATCCTGGCCTGCTCGTGGTGGGAATGCAAAACGAAACGAAACAATATCTTTCAATGCTTTGTCTTCAAATCAGGATCGTATTAAAACCAGACGCCATCTGCTTTTGGCAGATGGCGTCTGGTTTTTTGCAAAGCCGGCCGGCCGTCCGGCACTTTTTTGCAAAGCTCCAAATATCATCCTATTATCCTCTATTTAGACCTTTTTTAAATTGATTTAACCCCAAGGTATGGTATGAAGCTTCTCTTAGTTTGAGTTTTAGGTAAGTCACCTATGGGTTGTGATACAAAAATTACATAAAAGATTTGCAAAAATTACTAAAAAGATTTGTCAAAAACTAATCAATAAAGCGATGATGCTTTTAAAACAACAAAAAAAATTACTTTAAAAAGAGCGTCTGGGAGTTCTGCAAGTTCATTGCAGGAGAAATCTACGTCCTGAAGGTTTACAAGATTGTCGAGAGTAGGTGGAATATTTGTGGCATTCCTCTGGGTATTTCGCATATGCAGGACTACAAGTGACGTCATACTAGGCAATTGTTTCAACTGGAAGTGTTGTAGGGGATTGTCGTTTACTTTCAGCACCTGAATAAAAAATTGTCAACTGGTGTTAACACCTTACCATACTTGATTAAAAAAGCATTTTTTACGCGTTTTTAATAGGAAACGTAATTGATTTATTTACACGCTTTTTAATTCTAAAAAGTTATAACTGACTTTATTATTATTTTTATGTGTTTACCTGAAGCTCGGTTAAGCGTCGTATTTGTGGAGGCAGCATTTCAAGTTTGTTGTTGCTCAGATCCAAATAAAGTAAGTCAATCATATTTACAAATACCTAAATAAATTTTTTAAATGTCACTTGATACAAAAATTATTGTATTTTTCAGAGTATATAACGTAGTGGGGTTACTTGAGGCATACTAAATTTTGAATATATGCGTTTTTAACGACTTTGAACCTCCAATTAGCTGACCTTATTTTTTTTAAATTTGTTAGTTTTATTCTAGCCAAAATACTAAAAACGCAAAAAATAGAACTTTTTTGGAGATTTCCCCTCCCCTTTAAATTTCGGCAGCATAGGTCACCGACCTTCGACGGCTTAGGGGGGGGGGGGTCCACACACCGGGGGGTTTTGGTTTTTGACCTCTAGGGGGGGGGGGTCACACCCGGGTGTTTTTAAAAAAACACCCCGGGGGTGCTTGGGGTTAGGGAGTTCATGATCTTTAGGGGGGGGGGGGTTAGGGGGGGTGCTACCAAATTTTCAGAAAAGCGTAAAAAACATCATCATAATTATGCAGGTACCTTTTTTTGTTGTATTATTTGCCTAATTAGGTACCCTAATTATTATTAGGGGGTGTAGCCAGGGTGGAGATGAAGTGGTAGGGGGGGGGTTAGCCAGTTCCAAATCCCTTTGGTAGGGGGGGGGTTGCCCGGTCTGGATATGGTTGATGGGGGGGGGTTGAGAATGGGCCTTAGGAGGGGGGTCAGGGGTTCAGGGGTGAAGGGGGGGGAGAGGTCAAAAATGGACCTTAGGAGGGGGGGTGACCCCCCCAACCACCCCCCCAACGGTGACCTATGTTCGGCAGTTCTGGTGCCCGTATTTTTAGTATAGTTCCTCCTCATCTAAAAAACAAACCGGTAAAGCTGAACCTCTGCCATCTGCTTCTTTTTTGTATTATAATAATTGATTTATGTCACTTAAAACATTTAACAAAAACGACCAGCAAAACACTCAAGCATGAGGCGCGTTATTTCAAAAGCCACGTTAGTTATTTAGGAGAGAATCGCGCTGTAAAAAAAGGGCTGGCTTAGCTTTCAGTAAAAGTGACATTAGACCTTAAATTAGAACATAAGGAGTAACATTTATGCTTCAGTATCCTTGAATTTAAAAATTGATTTACTAGCAATGTTGTGAGCTTAAAAATAAACAATTTGCGTCTGTATGGTTGTTTTGATTATGATCAAAAGGATTACTACACCCAAATGATTTTGGATTCAACATTTGTAAAAAAAGGTTAGGTACCTAACACTAAATAACAAATTATATAATTCTATACAATATAAAAACCATACATGGGAGGGGGGGGGGGCCCCCCAGAGGGCAACCCCCCCCCCCTGCGGGGGAAGACCCCCCCCTAAAAAAGAAAAAACCAAACCCACCCCCCCACCGGGCAAAAGCAAAAGCAAAAGCAAAAAGAGCCCACAAAACACTTCTCACCTCCCGAGAGAAGGGGGACACGCAAAAGAAAAGAACCCCCTCCCCCCCCCCCCCCGCCCCCCCCCCCCCCAAAAACCCCCGTATTACAACTATTATTTCACAGTTAATAATCCTTAATTTATTATAATTGTATTGATAAAATATATTGCGGCTGTTTACCATGTTAAAAAATTTCGTTGAGGTGTTTGCAAGGTAAATTCGCTATTTAATTATGCCAAATTATAATTAGTATAAAATGTACAAATAATACTTTAATTTGTCGGTATATATTAATTTACTAAAGAAAGTTACATACTTGATTAGGGATATTTTCAATGTTGTTATGACTAAGATTAAGAACAATAGCACATTTGGCGTGATCCATGTTGTTAGGAATTTCTTTTAGAGAGTTGTGACTGAAGTCAACAATAGTAAGGTCTTTCATATCAAAAACATCAGTCGGAATACCAGAAACTTTTACCTATAATAATGTTTAAAATAATTCTTTTACGGTTATGAAGTTCTTTTAATGTTTAAAACTATAGGATATAAAATTTATATTACATAAAAAATAAGATTTGTGGGAATCTTAAAGATGTAAAAAATTAAGCACTCTAAATATAGCTGAAGAAAATACCGAAAATATAGAAATTACAGCGGATTTTTTTTTCAGAAATTCATTTTTGTTTAATATTTTACAAATTTTTTTTTCTGTCGCAAAAATAAGGTAATCTGGCGTAAAGCTTAAGTCGCCGCAATTTTTTTTTTTAAACTAAACAGTCTGGTAAATTTATAATAAAATAAATTTTTGACATAAAAAAATACCATTTCAGTCTAAAAATATATACATACAAAAATAAAGTACATTATTATGACGAACGATGACAGAACGTAAGCATGGAAGATCAGATAATTCACCATGAACGCTGCTTAGGGCATTTCTGTTCATTTGTAAATGTTCCAGATTTTTTAGTCGGGACAGCTCTTCGGGGACCTAATTTGTAAATAAACATAGTTGTTAAGATTAATACTACAATATATTTAAGCATCGCAAAAGAGCTTTTAAAGGCAAAATTCGTTGGATTAAGTTTTAATTTACCTCTTGCCCCAAACCACACAAAAATACTTGCATTCATATTTTTTTTTCAACAAAAATAGCGAAACTCTTAGTTAGAAGCATATAGGGGCACAAAGGAAGGAAAAGGCCGGGTTGAGGAGTTAATCCCTTGCCCCTCCCCAAATTTTTTGAAGCTGGTTTTGTTTAATTCCCCAATCCGAAGTAGGTGGGTTGGAATATGTAAGGGTTACCCTCCCCCTCTAGGAATAGAAAGATATTGAAACAATATTGATAAAATGGACTCCAGAAACAACAGGTTTATTTAATAATAGTTTTTTGATACACATTTCAAACCCCACCCTCTTTTAGTCAAGTTAAACCCCTGCACTTCAGGCCAACTAGCCAAACTTGCCCATGCAGAGAATATTTAACTTTTGATATAATTTATCTGAAAAATTCATTGGTTTTAAATATGATTGTTTTATTACTAAAAAAAATAAACAATCACTTGATTCATTTAAAGATAACCAAACGTTTTTATCCAAAAATTTTTATTTTCCTATTTGAAATAAGCAGGCAAAAGTATTTGTAATGTAACTTTTTTGTTATCACAACATGCTGGCGGGCGGCTAAAATAGCTGTTTAAAAATGTTTACCCGTTCCAAGTGAGCACTGTTGACCTTTAACCACCGACACCCTGTCATTTCTGCCACAGATTCCGGAAAAAGATTACCCTGTAATATAAACATTATCACAAGAAGGTTTAGAGAAACCCAAAAATATTTGATTAGCTACACATTAAAATCTTAAAATCAAATGAATCAAAAAATTGTTTTTGAGTGTTTTTCGGCCTATAGGTTTTTTTAATATTTTAAAATAATTTAATAAGAGTTTTTAAGGTTTTTTATACCATTTTAGACCTATTTTTACTTAAATTTCACATTTTTTGCCGCTTTTTCTTTTTTCCTTCTTTACTCTTTTTTTGCTTCTTTTTTACTCTCCCCCTGCTAGCCCTTCCACGTTTTATTGGCCCCCACACGTTTTCAGAAAAATTTACCATGCCCGTACCCCCATTTTGAATCCCCACCCCCAATAAACATCTGAGAGGGGGGGGGGGGGAGTACAGGTCTGAAACGTGTCTTGCTTACTGAAGGTTCCTGGATAAAGTCCCAAATAATGCACGATACAGTGTGATAACTGATAATATTAATTATTTGTTAATTAATATTATTATTTGTAGTATTTGGTTTCGTAGTTAGTATTGAATAACATCGGCCTTGTATATCCTGCTTAATACTGTAATTAGTATTATACTGTAGATTAAAATTTAAGGACTAAAAAAACGATAAAAAACCTTAAAGAACTCATAATTAAATTATTTTAAAATATTAAAAAAACCTATAGGCCGAAAAAACACTCAAAAACGAATTTTTTGATTCATTTGATTTTAAGATTTTAATGCTTAGCTAATCAAATATTTTTGGGTTCTCTCTAACCTTCTTGTGCAATAATGTTTATATTACAGGGTAATCTTTTTCCGGAATCTGTGGAGAAATGACAGGGTGTCGGTGGTTAAAGGTCAACAGTGCTCACTTGAACGGGTAAACATTTTTAAACAGCTATTTTAGCCGCCCGCCAGCATGTTGTGATAACAAAAAAGTTACATTACAAATACTTTTGCCTGCTTATTTCAAATAGGAAAATAAAAATTTTTGGATAAAAACGTTTGGTTATCTTTAAATGAATCAAGTGATTGTTTATTTTTTTTAGTAATAAAACAATCATATTTGAAACTAAATAATTTTTCAGATAAATTATATTTCAAAAGTTAAATATTCTCTTGCATGGGCAAGTTTGGCTAGTTGGCCTGAAGTGCAGGGGTTTAACTTGACTAAAAGAGGGTGGGGTTTGAAATGTGTATCAAAAAACTATTATTAAATAAACCTGTTGTTTCTGGAGTCCATTTTATCAATATTGTTTCAATATCTTTCTATTCCTAGAGGGGGAGGGTAACCCTTACATATTCCAACCCACCTACTTCGGATTAGGGATGAAAAATAAAACCAGCTTCAAAAAATTTGGGGAGGGGCGAAGGATTAACTCCTCAACCCGGCCTTTTCCTTCCTTTGTGCCCCTATATGCTTCTAACTCAGAGTTTCGCTATTTTTGTTAAAAAAAATATGAATGCAAGTATTTTTGTGTGGTTTGGGGCAAGAGGTAAATTAAAACTTAATCCAACGAATTTTGCCTTTAAAAGCTCTTTTGCGATGCTTAAATATATTGTAGTATTAATCTTAACAACTATGTTTATTTACAAATTAGGTCCCCGAAGAGCTGTCCCGACTAAAAAATCTGGAACATTTACAAATGAACAGAAATGCCCTAAGCAGCGTTCATGGTGAATTATCTGATCTTCCATGCTTACGTTCTGTCATCGTTCGTCATAATAATGTACTTTATTTTTGTATGTATATATTTTTAGACTGAAATGGTATTTTTTTATGTCAAAAATTTATTTTATTATAAATTTACCAGACTGTTTAGTTTTTTAATAAAAAAAATTGCGGCGACTTAAGCTTTACGCCAGATTACCTTATTTTTGCGACAGAAAAAAAATTTTGTAAAATATTAAACAAAAATGAATTTTAGAAAAAAGAAAAAAATCCGCTGTAATTTCTATATTTTCGGTATTTTCTTCAGCTATATTTAGAGTGCTTAATTTCTTACATCTTTAAGATTCCCACAAAAATTATTTTTTATTTAGTATAAATTTTATATCCTATAGTTTTAAACATTAAAAGAACTTCATAACCATAAAAGAATTATTTTAAACATTATTATAGGTAAAAGTTTCTGGTATTCCGACTGATGTTTTTGATATGAAAGACCTTACTATTGTTGACTTCAGTCACAACTCTCTAAAAGAAATTCCTAACAACATGGATCACGCCAAATGTGCTATTGTTCTTAATCTTAGTCATAACAACATTGAAAATATCCCTAATCAAGTATGTAACTTTCTTTAGTAAATTAATATATACCGACAAATTAAAGTATTATTTGTACATTTTATACTAATTATAATTTGGCATAATTAAATAGCGAATTTACCTTGCAAACACCTCAACGAAATTTTTTAACATGGTAAACAGCCGCAATATATTTTATCAATACAATTATAATAAATTAAGGATTATTAACTGTGAAATAATAGTTGTAATACGCGTTTTTTTATATTGTATAGAATTATATAATTTGTTATTTAGTGTTAGGTACCTAACCTTTTTACAAATGTTAAATCCAAATTCATTTAAGTTTAGTAATCCTTTTGATCATAATCAAAACAAACATACAGACGCAAATTGTTTATTTTTAAGCTTACAACATTGCTAGTAAATCAATTTTTAAATTTAAGGATATCTTGAAGCATAAATGCTATTCCTTATGTTCTAATTTAAGGTCTAATGTCACTTTTACTGAAAGCTAAGCCAGCCCTTTTTTTACAGCGCGACTCTCCCCTAAATAACTAACGTGGCTTTTGAAATAACGCGCCTCATGCTTGAGTGTTTTGCTTGTTGTTTTTGTTAAATTTTTTAATTTACATAAATCATTTATTATAATACAAAAAGAAGCAGATGGCAGAGGTTCAGCTCTACCGGTTTGTTTTTTAGATGAGGAGGAACTATACTGAAAAAATACGAGCACCAGAACTGCCGAAATTTAAAGGGGAGGGGAAATCTCAGAAAAAGTTCTATTTTTTGCGTTTTTTACATATTTGGTAGAAATAAAACTCAGACTATTAAAAAAAATAAGGTAATGTGACTGGGGGGTTCAAAGCGTTAAAAACGCATATATTCAGACTTTAATATGCCTCAAGTAACCCCACTACGTTATGTATTCTTGAAAAATACAATAATTTTTGTATCAAGTGACTTTTAAAAATTTATTTAGGTATTTCTAAATATGATTTAGCAGTTCTTTATTTGGATCCGGCAACAACAAACTTGAAATGTCTGCCTCCACAAATACAACACCTAACCGACCTTCAGGTAAACACATAAAAAATAAATAATTAGAGTCATTGTATAACTTTTTGAGAATTAAAAAGCATCTAAATAAATCAATTACGTTTCCTATTAAAAAAACGTGTAAAAAATGCTTTTTTAACCAAGTATGGTAAGGTGTTAACACCAAGTTGTCTATTTTTTATTCAGGTGCTGAAAGTAAACGACAATCCCCTACAACACTTCCAGTTGAAACTATTGCCTAGTATGACGTCACTTGTAGTCCTGCATTTGCGAAATACCCAGAGGAATGCCACAATTTTTCCGCCTACTCTCGACAATCTTGTAACCTTCAGGACGTCAGATTTCTCCTGCAATGAACTTGCAGAACCCCAGACGCTCTTTTTAAAGTAATTTTTGTGTTTTTTTACCAAACACCAGCCACGGTGTGTTGTTTCGGGGCCCCGGGGGCCTATTCTGCTCGTCTGGATTAATAGTTAAGTAGTTGCTGTGTGTGAGTGTTTCTTTGCATTTTTACCCTCAATGTTGCTGTAAGCACTTTATAGTTCAGTGTTTTGCGTCTCACTTGTGTGTGTTGAGATGTGTGTGTGTGTGTTGAATGTGGACGTTCGTAGAAAGTGAGCCCCAAATTTTTAGTTTTTTTTTTAGTTGTGATAGTGTAGCGTTGTTTCTTGTAGATCCTGGCCTGTTCGTGGTGGGAATGCGAAACCAAACGAAACAACATCTTTCAATGATTGTCTTCAAATCAGGATCATATTAAAACCAGACGCCATCTGCTTTTGGCAGATGGCGTCTGGTTTTTTGCAAAGCCGGCCGGCCGTCCGGCACTTTTTTGCAAAGCTCCAAATATCATCCTATTATCCTCTATTTAGACCTTTGTTAAATTGATTTAACCCCAAGGTATGGTATGAAGCTTCTCTTAGTTTGAGTTTTAGGTAAGTCACCTATGGGTTGTGATACAAAAATTACATAAAAGATTTGCAAAAATTACTAAAAAGATTTGTCAAAAACTAATCAATAAAGCGATGATGCTTTTAAAACAACAAAAAAAATTACTTTAAAAAGAGCGTCTGGGAGTTCTGCAAGTTCATTGCAGGAGAAATGTACGTCCTGAAGGTTTACAAGATTGTAGAAAAGTAGGTGGAATATTTGTGGCATTCCTCTGGGTATTTCGCATATGCAGGACTACAAGTGACGTCATACTAGGCAATTGTTTCAACTGGAAGTGTTGTAGGGGATTGTCGTTTACTTTCAGCACCTGAATAAAAAATAGTCAACTGGTGTTAACACCTTACCATACTTGGTTAAAAAAGCATTTTTTACACGTTTTTAATAGGAAACGTAATTGATTTATTTACACGCTTTTTAATTCTAAAAAGTTATAACTGACTTTATTATTTATTTTTATGTGTTTACCTGAAGCTCGGTTAAGCGTCGTATTTGTGGAGGCAGCATTTCAAGTTTGTTGTTGCTCAGATCCAAATAAAGTAAGTCAATCATATTTACAAATACCTAAATAAATTTTTAAAAGTCACTTGATACAAAAAACCTTGTCTTTAAGAAATTAGCTAACATAATTAGACTTACTCGAGGGCATTTTGTAAATTTTGAATATATGCGTTTTTAAACAAAATTCCCCAATTAGCTGACCTTATTTTTTTTAATTTGAGAGTTTTATTAGCCAAAATACTAAAAACGCAAAAATAGAACTTTTTTGGAGATTTCCCCTCCTTTAATTTTGGCAGTTTTGTAGTGCTGATTTTTTAATTATATCACTCCCTCCTCATCTGAAAAAAAACAAACCGGTAGAGCTGAACCTCTCGTCTGTTATTTTTTGTATTATAATAAATGATTTATGCCTCACTAAAACATTTAACAAAAACAACAAGCAAAACACTCAAGCATAGAGCACGTTATTTTTCAAAAGCCACATTAGTTATTTAAAATCACACTGTAAAAAAAGGATTGCTTAGCTTTAAATTGAAGTGGACATAAACCTTAAATTAAACATGAATAGCATTTATGCTTCAAGATATCCTTAAATTTAAAAATTGATTACAATGTTGTAACTAAAAACAATTTGCGTCTGGAAAAATATATTTTCATATATAAATCAAAAAGGATTACTAAACTTAAATGAATTTGGATTTAACATTTGTCAAAAAAGGTTAGGTACCTAACACTAAATAACAAATTATATAATTCTATCAAAATATAAAACACATATTACAAAGCTGCATTTATTTTTAAGGTAATAAATTTAAATTTATTATAATTGTATTGATAAATATATTGCAGAGTAACTACATGTTAAAAAAGTTCGTTGAGGTGTTTGCAAGGTAAATTCGCTATTTAATTTTGTGCAAATTATAATTAGTCTCAAAATCTACAAATAATACTTTAATTTGTCGGTATATATTCATTTACTAGGAAGAAAGTTCAGTGTAGGGAATTTCAATGTTGTTTTGAGATTTTGAGAACAATGTGTAACCACGTTTAGCATCATCCCTTGTTTAAAAAAATTTATTTTTTTCAGAGTATGACTGAATTAAAAAGCAAAATCTTTGGCAGTCATAGTGAAAAATTACCAGAAACTTTTACCTATTGATAATAATGTTCTAAAATAATTCTTTTATGGTTATAAAAGTTCTTTTAATGTTTAAAACTATAGGAATCTAGAATTTTATACTAAATAAAAAATAATTTTTGCCTCAAAGATGTAAAAATTCAGCGCTCTAAATATAGCTGAAATTGCCCAAAATTCAAAAATTACAGCGGATTTTTTTTCTAGTTTTTGTTAATATATTTTACAAAATTTTTTTTCTGTCGGCAAAATAAGGTAATCTGGCGTAAAGCGCCACCGCCGCAATTTTTTTTATTAAAAACTAGGAACATTCTGGCCTAAATTATGAAATGAATTTTAGGACATAAAAAAATACCATTTCAGTCAGAAAATATATACGTACAAAAATAAAGTACATTATTATGGACGAACGATGACAGAACTGAGGCATGGAAGATACAAATTCGTTCGCCGTGAACACTCTTCGTCTCGTTTTCTAAGCTCGTTGTAAATGTTGGGTTTGGTCGGAGCACGTGTCAAAACATGAGTGAGACAGTTAGTTGTAAGATTTGATACTACAATGTGGTTAGGGGCGTCCGAAAGAGCTAAAAGGCAAAAACGGTTAGAATTAAGAGTTTTCATACCTCTTGCCCAAACCGCGCGGAGATACTTGCATTAGGTTTTTTTTTAGACGAAAAAATAACGAGAAAACTCTTAGTTTAAAGCATAAAATTGGGCAAGGAAGGAAGGAAAAGGCCAGTTTGGGCGCAGATCCCTTGCCCCTCCCAAATTTTTTGAAGCTGGTTTTGTTTAATTCCCAATCCAAAAAATAGGTGGGTTCAAATCGTTCCTCTCAGAATAGAAAGATATTGAAACAATATTGATAAAATGAATTCCAGAAACAACAAGTTTTATTTAATAATAGTTTTTTGAATACACTATTTCAAACCCCACCCTCTTTTAGTCAAGTTAAACCCCTGCACTTCAGGCCAACTAGCCAAACTTGCCCATGCAGAGAATATTTAACTTTTGATATAATTTTCTGTGAAAAATTCATTGGTTTTAAATATGATTGTTTTATTACTAAAAAAAATAAACAATCACTTGATTCATTTAAAGATAACCAAACGTTTTTATTCCAAAAATTTTTATTTTTCCTATTTGAAATAAGCAGGCAAAAGTATTTGTAATGTAACTTTTTTGTTATCACAACATGCTGGCGGGCGGCTAAAATAGCTGTTTAAAAATGTTTACCCGTTCCAAGTCACACACTGTTGACCTTTAACCACCGACACCCTGTCATTTCTGCCACAGACTTCCGGAAAAAGATTACCCTGTAATATAAACGTTATTGCCCCAAGAAAGTACTCAAGAAACCCAAAAATATTTGATTAGCTACACATTAAAATCTTAAAATCAAATGAATCAAAAAATTGTTTTTGAGTGTTTTTTTTCGGCCTATAGGTTTTTTTTAATATTTTAAAATAATTTAATAAGAGTTTTTAAGGTTTTTTATCGTTTTTTAGTCCTTAAATTTAAATCTACAGTATAATACTAATTACAGTATTAAGCAGGATATACAAGGCCGATGTTGTTCAATACTAACTGCGAAACCAAATACTACAAATAATAATATTAATTAACAAATAATTAATATTATCAGTTATCACACTATTATCGTGTATTATTTGGGACTTTATTTACAAACCTGCCCAGTAAGCAAGACATACGTTTCGACCTGTACACCCCCCCCCCCTCCAGGGACTTCTTGAGTAAGGGGCAACTCCGAACTGGGGGCACGGGCACGGGGGGTAATTTTTTTGAAACGTGTGGGGGCCCATGGAATTAACCGAAAGGCTAGCAGGGGGAGAAAATTAAAAAAAAGCAAAAAAGATAAAAGAAGGAAAAAGAAAAAGCGGCAAAAAAATGTGAAATTTAAGTAGAAATCATAAAAATGGTATAAAAAACATTGAAATACGCTAAACACAGCAAAAATTTTTACAGATTATGGCGTTATAATAGGTCAAAAATGGCACTATAAAAGACCTGTTCACAGACCTGGAATTTCCCCCGCCAAAAAATGAAAAAGTACCCTAAAATTATGGCGCCATTTTTGACCTATAATAACCCTATCATCGCGAATTTTTTGCAATTTTCAGCCTATTTTAATGCAGTTTAAGCCATTTTAGACCTATTTTACCTTTATTTTTTTGTTCCTTCTTCCCACGTTTTCTTTTTCTCCCTCTTTTTCTTCCTCCTTACCTTTCCCGGTTTATTGCAGGTGAACAGGGGCCATATAGACCTATACTATAAATTTTCGGGTATTTTTTATTTTTGAGAGGAGGCGAGCCACTAATATTGGGGCATTTCATAGATGACAGGAAGAGAGGATTAGGGTGGGGTCCGCCCTAGCCTGAATTCACCCCCCCCCCCTAAAAAAAAAATTCCAGGGGGCTGTCCCCTCCCCTCAAATTTTCGATTTTTTTACCCCTGACCCCTCTAGATTTTGAAATCTGACCCTCCCCCTCCCCTCTCGAGAAAATTTTAAGTACTTTTTTTATACTAAATTTTCTTCCAAAACCAAATATTACACGATCATGTTTTTTTTGCACCTTTTATACCTGAATATCGGTTTTTATTCAATAAAAAGTAGTATTATCTTATAAAAAAAACTATTATTAAACCTTTAATGGTTTAAAAGTATTTTGCTTCAGAAATTGAACCCCACCTGTCGCCCCGCTAGGTTTCAAAAATACGCCCTGGTAGACGCCCCTAGAAAGCTAGGGGAGGGGTTGAGACCCCCCTCCTAGATTTTCAATCCGTTACCCGGGGTTTTATGGGGCAATAAACCGGGGAAAGGCAAGCAGGGGGGAAAGAAAAAAAGGAAAAAAAATAAGAAAAGGTAAAAAAGAACAAAAAAAGCAAAAAAATAAAGTAAAACTAGGTCAAAACGGCTTAAAATGCATTAAAATAGGCTAAAAACTGCAAAAAATTCGCAATGATAGGGTCATTATAGTCAAAAATGGCGCCATAATTTTAGGGTACATTTTTCATTTTTTGGCGGGGGGCATCTCCAGACCGTGAACAGGTCTTTTATAGTGCCATTTTTGACCTATTATAACGCCATAATCGCAAAATTTTTGCTGTGTTTAGCGTATTTCAATGTTTTTTATACCATTTTAGACCTATTTTTACTTAAATTTCACATTTTTTGCCGCTTTTTCTTTTTTCCTTCTTTACTCTTTTTTTGCTTCTTTTTTACTCTCCCCCTGCTAGCCCTTCCACGTTTTATTGGCCCCCACACGTTTCAAAAAAATTACCCCCCGTGCCCGTGCCCCCATTTCGGAATTGCCCCCCACCCCCAATAAAATCCCTGGAGGGGGGGGGGTGTACAGGTCTGAAACGTATGTCTTGCTTACTGGAGGTTCCTGGATAAAGTCCCAAATAATACACGATACAGTGTGATAACTGATAATATTAATTATTTGTTAATTAATATTATTATTTGTAGTATTTGGTTTCGTAGTTAGTATTGAATAACATCGGCCTTGTATATCCTGCTTAATACTGTAATTAGTATTATACTGTAGATTTTAATTTTAGGACTAAAAAACGATTTAAAACCTTAAAAACTCTTATTAAATTATTTTAAAATATTAAAAAAAAACCTGTAGGCCGAAAAACACTCAAAAACAATTTTTGATTCATTTGATTTTAAGATTTTAATGTGTAGCTAATCAAATATTTTTGGGTTTCTCTATAACCTTCTTGTGCAATAATGTTTATATTACAGGAAATGCTACTTTCCGGAATCTGTGGCAGAAATGACAGGGTGTCGGTGGTTAAAGGTCAACAGTGCTCACTTGGAAACGGGTAAACATTTTTAAACAGCTATTTTACTCGCCCGCCAGCATGTTGTGATAACAAAAAAGTTACATTACCAAATATGCTTGCCTGCTTATTTCAAATAGGAAAATAAAAATTTTTGGATAAAAACGTTTGGTAATCTTTAAATGAATCCAAGTGATTGTTTATTTTTTTTTAGTAATAAAACAATCATATTTAAAACCAAAATGAATTTTTTCAGATAAATTATATCAAAAGTTAAATATTTCTGTAGTCGGCAAGTTTGGCTAGTTACCCCTGAAGTGCAGGGGTTTAACTTGACTAAAAGAGGGTAGGGTTTTGAAAATGTGTATCAAAAAACTATTATTAAATAAACCTCCTTATTCTGGAGCCCACTTTTATCAATATTGTTTCAATATCTTTCTATTCCTAGAGGGGGAGAGGGTAACACCGGTTTTTACATATTCGAACCCACCTACTTCGGATCGGGGAATTAAACAAAACCAGCTTCAAAAAATTTGGGAGGGCAAAGGATTTAAACCTCCCCAACCCGGCCTTTTTCTTCCTTTGTGCCCCTATATGCTTCTAACTTAAGAGTTTCGCTATTTTTGTTGAAGAAAAAAATATGAATGCAAGTATTTTTGTGTGGCTTGGGGCAAGAGGTAAATTAAAACTTAATCCAACGAATTTTGCCTTTAAAAGCTCTTTTGCGATGCTAAAATATATTGTAGTATTAATCTTAACAACTATGTTTATTTACAAATTAGGTCCCCGAAGAGCTGTCCCGACTAAAAAATCTGGAACATTTACAAATGAACAGAAATGCCCTAAGCAGCGTTCATGAGTGAATTACCTAATACTTACCATGCTTACGTTCTGTCATGGGCCGTCATAATAATGTACTTTATTTTTGTATGTATATATTTTTAGACGTGAAATGGTATTTTTTTATGTCAAAAGTTTATTTTATTATAAATTTACCAGACTGTTTAGTTTTTTAATAAAAAAAATTGCGGCGACTTAAGCTTTACGCCAGATTACCTTCTTTGCGACAGAAAAAAATTTTGTAAAATATTAAACAAAAATGAATTTTAGAAAAAAGAAAAAAATCCGCGTAATTTCTATATTTTCGGTATTTTCTTCAGCTATATTTAAGAGTGCTTAGATTTTCTTACATCTTTAAGATTCCCACAAAAATTATTTTTTATTTAGTATAAATTTTATATCCTATAGTTTTAAACATTAAAAGAACTTCATAACCATAAAAGAATTATTTTAAACATTATTATAGGTAAAAGTTTCTGGTATTCCGACTGATGTTTTTGATATGAAAGACCTTACTATTGTTGACTTCAGTCACAACTCTCTAAAAGAAATTCCTAACAACATGGATCACGCCAAATGTGCTATTGTTCTTAATCTTAGTCATAACAACATTGAAAATATCCCTAATCAAGTATGTAACTTTCTTTAGTAAATTAATATATACCGACAAATTAAAGTATTATTTGTACATTTTATACTAATTATAATTTGGCATAATTAAATAGCGAATTTACCTTGCAAACACCTCAACGAAATTTTTTAACATGGTAAACAGCCGCAATATATTTTATCAATACAATTATAATAAATTAAGGATTATTAACTGTGAAATAATAGTTGTAATACGCGTTTTTTTATATTGTATAGAATTATATAATTTGTTATTTAGTGTTAGGTACCTAACCTTTTTTACAAATGTTAAATCCAAATTCATTTAAGTTTAGTAATCCTTTTGATCATAATCAAAACAAACATACAGACGCAAATTGTTTATTTTTAAGCTTACAACATTGCTAGTAAATCAATTTTTAAATTTAAGGATATCTTGAAGCATAAATGCTATTCCTTATGTTCTAATTTAAGGTCTAATGTCACTTTTACTGAAAGCTAAGCCAGCCCTTTTTTTACAGCGCGACTCTCCCCTAAATAACTAACGTGGCTTTTGAAATAACGCGCCTCATGCTTGAGTGTTTTGCTTGTTGTTTTTGTTAAATGTTTTAAGTGACATAAATCATTTATTATAATACAAAAAAGAAGCAGATGGCAGAGGTTCAGCTCTACCGGTTTGTTTTTTAGATGAGGAGGAACTATACTAAAAATACGAGCACCAGAACTGCCGAAATTTAAAGGGGAGGGGAAATCTCCAAAAAAGTTCTATTTTTTGCGTTTTTAGTATTTTGGCTAGAATAAAACTCTCAAATTAAAAAAAATAAGGTCAGCTAATTGGGGGGTTCAAAGTCGTTAAAAACGCATATATTCAAAATTTAATATGCCTCAAGTAACCCCACTACGTTATATACTCTGAAAAATACAATAATTTTTGTATCAAGTGACTTTTAAAAATTTATTTAGGTATTTGTAAATATGATTGACTTACTTTATTTGGATCTGAGCAACAACAAACTTGAAATGCTGCCTCCACAAATACGACGCTTAACCGAGCTTCAGGTAAACACATAAAAATAAATAATAAAGTCAGTTATAACTTTTTAGAATTAAAAAGCGTGTAAATAAATCAATTACGTTTCCTATTAAAAACGTGTAAAAAATGCTTTTTTAACCAAGTATGGTAAGGTGTTAACACCAGTTGACTATTTTTTATTCAGGTGCTGAAAGTAAACGACAATCCCCTACAACACTTCCAGTTGAAACAATTGCCTAGTATGACGTCACTTGTAGATCCTGGCCTGCTCGTGGTGAAAATCGAAACGGAAGTAAAAACAATACTAAATGCTTGTTCTTCAATATGGTCGTATTAAAACCAGACGCCTCTGCTTTTGGCAGATGGCGTCTGGTTTTTTGCCAAACCGCACATGCGCACTTTTATGCAAAGCTCCAAATATCTCCTATTATTCCTCTATTTAGACCTTTTTAATTGGTAGACAGGAGGGGTTATAGTATGTAAGCTTCTCTTAGTTTGAGAGAGTTTTAGGTAAGTCACCTATGGGTTATTAATTACAAAAATTATTGTATTTTTCAGAGTATATACGTAGTGGGGTTACTTGAGGCATATTAAATTTTGAATATATGCGTTTTTAACGACTTTGAACCCAATTAGCTGACCTTATTTTTTTTATTTGAGAGTTTTATTCTAGCCAAAATACTAAACGAGAAAACTGGAGATTTTTTTTGGAGATTTCCCCCTCCCTTTTAAAATCTCGGCAGTTCTCGTGCTCGTATTTTTAGTATAGTTCCTCCTCATCTAAAAAACGGGACCGGGTTAAGTTGAAACCTGCCGTGTCTTTATTGCTTATAATAAATGATTTATGTCACTTAGAACATTTAACGGAAGCGAACAAGCAAAACACTCAAGCATGAGGCGCGTTATTTCCAAAAGCCACGTTAGTTATTTAGGGAGAGTCGCGCTGTAAAAAAAGGGCTGGCTTAGCTTTTCAGTAAAAGTGACATTAGACCTTAAATTCAAACATAAGGAATGGCGTTTATGCTTCAAGATATCCTTAAATTTAAAAATTGATTTACTAGCAATGTTGTAAGCTTAAAAATAAACATTTTGCGTCTGTATGTTTGTTTTGATTATGATCAAAAGATTACTAAACTTAAATGAACTTGGATTTAACATTTATTAAAAAGGTCAGCTACCTAACACTAAATAACAAATTATATAATTCTATACAATATAAAAACCCCCGTATTACAACTATTATTTCACAGTTAATAATCCTTAATTTATTATAATTGTATTGATAAAATATATTGCGGCTGTTTAATATGTTAAAAAATTCCGTTCAGGTGTTTGCAAAGTAAATTCGCTATTTAATTATGCCAAATTACAATTAGTATAAAATGTACAAATAATACTTTAATTTGTCGGTATATATTAATTTACTAAAGAAAGTTACATACTTGATTAGGGATATTTTCAATGTTGTTATGACTAAGATTAAGAACAATAGCACATTTGGCGTGATCCATGTTGTTAGGAATTTCTTTTAGAGAGTTGTGACTGAAGTCAACAATAGTAAGGTCTTTCATATCAAAAACCTCAGTCGGAATACCAGAAACTTTTACCTATAATAATGTTTAAAATAATTCTTTTACGGTTATGAAGTTCTTTTAATGTTTAAAACTATAGGATATAAAATTTATATTACATAAAAAATAAGATTTGTGGGAATCTTAAAGATGTAAAAAATTAAGCACTCTAAATATAGCTGAAGAAAATACCGAAAATATAGAAATTACAGCGGATTTTTTTTTCAGAAATTCATTTTTGTTTAATATTTTACAAATTTTTTTTTCTGTCGCAAAAATAAGGTAATCTGGCGTAAAGCTTAAGTCGCCGCAATTTTTTTTTTTAAACTAAACAGTCTGGTAAATTTATAATAAAATAAATTTTTGACATAAAAAAATACCATTTCAGTCTAAGAATATATACATACAAAAATAAAGTACATTGTTATGACGAACGATGACAGAACGTAAGCATGGAAGATCAGATAATTCACCATGAACGCTGCTCAGGGCATTTCTGTTCATTTGTAAATGTTCCAGATTTTTTAGTCGGGACAGCTCTTCGGGGACCTAATTTGTAAATAAACATAGTTCTTAAGATTAATACTACAATATATTTAAGCATCGCAAAAGAGCTTTTAAAGGCAAAATTCGTTGGATTAAGTTTTAATTTACCTCTTGCCCCAAACCCCACAAAAATACTTGCATTTGCATTTTTTTTTTCAACAAAAATAGCGAAACTCTTAGTTAGAAGCATATAGGGGCACAAAGGAAGGAAAAGGCCGGGTTGAGGAGTTAATCCCTTGCCCCTCCCCATATTTTTTGAAGCTGGTTTTGTTTAATTCCCCAATCCGAAGTAGGTGGGTTGGAATATGTAAGGGTTACCCTCCCCTTCTAGGAATAGAAAGATATTGAAACAATATTGATAAAATAGACTCCAGAAACAACAGGTTTATTTAATAATAGTTTTTTTGATACAAATTTCAAACCCCACCCTCTTTTAGTCAAATTAAACCCCTGCACTTCAGGCCAACTAGCCCAACTTGTCCATGCAGAGAATATTTAACTTTTGATATAATTTATCTGAAAAATTCATTGGTTTTAAATATGATTGTTTTATTACCAAAAAAACAATCACTTGATTTATTTAATGATAACCAAACGTTTTTATCCAAAAATTTTTATTTTTCCATTTGAAATAAGCAGGCAAAAGTATTTGTAATGTACCTTTTTTGTTATCACAACATGCTGGCGGGCGGCTAAAATAGCTGTTTAAAAATGTTTACCCGTTCCAAGTGAGCACTGTTGACCTTTAACCACCGACACCCTGTCATTTCTGCCACAGATTCCGGAAAAAGATTACCCTGTAATATAAACATTATTGCACAAGAAGGTTAGAGAAACCCAAAAATATTTGATTAGCTACACATTAAAATCTTAAAATCAAATGAATCAAAAAATTGTTTTTGAGTGTTTTTCGGCCTATAGGTTTTTTTAATATTTTAAAATAATTTAATAAGAGTTTTTAAGGTTTTTTATCGTTTTTTAGTCCTTAAATTTAAATCTACAGTATAATACTAATTACAGTATTAAGCAGGATATACAAGGCCGATGTTATTCAATACTAACTACGAAACCAAATACTACAAATAATAATATTAATTAACAAATAATTAATATTATCAGTTATCACACTGTATCGTGTATTATTTGGGACTTTATCCAGGAACCTCCAGTAAGCAAGACATACGTTTCAGACCTGTACACCCCCCCCCCCCTCCGGGATTTTTTTATTTGGGGGTGGGGGGCAATTCCGAAATGGGGGCACGGGCACGGGGGGTAATTTTTTTGAAACGTGTGGGGGCCAATCAAACGTGGAAGGGCGAGCAGGGGGAGAGTAAAAAAGAAGCAAAAAAAGAGTAAAGAAGGAAAAAAGAAAAGCGGCAAAAAAATTAAAATTTAAGTAAAAATAGGTCTAAAATAGTATAAAAAACATTGAAATACGCTAAACACAGCAAAAATTTTGCGATTATGGCGTTATAATAGGTAAAAAATGGCACTATAAAAGAGCCTGTGCACGGTCTGGAAATGCCCCCCCCCGCCAAAAAAATAAAAAAAGTACCCTAAAATTATGGCGCCATTTTGACTATTATGACGACATCATCGGAATTTTTTGCATTTTTAGCATATTTTAATGCATTTTAAGTCAATTTACACCTTTTTTACCTTATTTTTGCTTTTTGTCCTTTTTCTCTTTTCCCTTCTTTTTTCTCTTTGTTTTCTTTCTCACCTGCTTGCCTCCCCCCGTTTTAAAAAAGTTGCCCTCCCCATAAAACCTCGGGGTAAATGGCTATACAAAAGTGTCAGGGAGGGGGTCAAACTCCTCCTAGCTTTCTTTAAGAATTAGCCCAGTAAAAATTTGAAACCGAGAGGGGGTTAAGGTGGGGTCCAATTTCCAAAGCAAAACACTTTTAAACCATTTAAAGGTTTAATAATAGTTTTTTTTTATAAGATAATACTACTTCAATCTGGAAGCAATCAGTATAAAAAGGGTGTAAAAACATGAATTTGTGTAAAAAATCTACACATTTTTTGGAAGAAAATTTAGTATAAAAAAAGTACTTAAAATTTTCTCGAGAGGGGGAGGGGGAGGTAGGATTTCAAAAATCTAGAGGAGGGTCAGGGGTAAAAAAATTAGAAAATTTGAGGGAGGGGAGCCCCCCTGGATTTTTTTCTCTACGGGAGAAAGAATTTCGAGGCTACGGGGGGTGGACCCCACCCTAACCCCCCTTGTTCATCTATGATAATGCCCCGAATATTCGTGGCTCTGCCTATAAAAATAAAAAATACCCAAAAATCTGTAGCAGACCTGTGCCTTGCCCCAGGGGGTTTATGGGGCAATAAACCGGGGAAAGGCAAGCAGAGGGGGAAGGAAAGAAAAGAATAGGAAAAGAGAAAAAGGAACAAAAAAATAAGGTAAAAATAGGTCAAAAATGGCTTAAAATGATATCTGCATTAAAATAGGCTAAAAAGTGCAAAAAATTCGCGATGATAGGGTCATTATAGGTCAAAAATGGCGCCATAATTTTCAGGTTATTTTTTCATTTTTTTGGCGGGGGGCGTATTCCAACCGTGAACAGGTCTTTTATAGTGCCATTTTTGACCTATTATAAGCGCCGTAATCGCAAATTTTTTATATATTTAGCGTATTTGGATTTTTATACCATTTAAGACCTATTTTTACTTAATTTTACATTTTTTGCCGCTTTTTCTTTTTTCCTTCTTTACTCTTTTTTTGCTTCTTTTACTCCCTGCTAACCCTTCCACGTTTTATTGACCCCCACACGTTTAGAAAAAAGTACCCCCGTGCCCGTCCCCAACTTTTGGGAACCCCCCGCCCCAAATAAAATCCCTGGAGGGGGGGGATTGTAGGGTCTGAAATTACTGTCTTGCTTTATAAACTTTCCTGGATAGAGCGCAATAATTGTCACGACCTCATGTGATTAACTGATAATATTAATTATTTGTTAATTAATATTATTATTTGTAGTATTTGGTTTCGTAGTTTAGTATTGAATAACATCGGCCTTGTATAGCATCTCTTGAATATATTCATAATTATATAGGATAACAATTGACTAAAAAACAATAAAAACCTAGAAAACTTTCTTTTGATTTTGTTTTAAAATATTAAAAAAACCTATAAGCAAAAGAAAACACTCAAAAACAATTTTTGATTCATTTGATTTTAGACTTAATGTGTAGCTAATCAAATCTTTTTGGGTTACTATTAACCTTGTAAATAATGTTTATATTACAGGGTAAATTATTTTCCGGAATCTGTGGCAGAAATGACAGTTGTCGGTGGTTAAAGGTCAACAGTGCTCACTTGGAACGGGTAAACATTTTTAAACAGCTATTTTAGCCGCCCGCCAGCATGTTGTGATAACAAAAAGTTACATTACAAATACTTTTGCCTGCTTATTTCAAATAGGAAAATAAAAATTTTTTGGATAAAAACGTTTGGTTATCTTTAAATGAATCAAGTGATTGTTTATTTTTTTAGTAATGGGTATGGAAACTATTTGGAAGCTATGAAGGCATGTAGAAAATAGTTTAAGCGGGTAATAATAGCTAATTAGCATATCTGCCGGCTGGAAAATAAGCCACTAGCTAAAAGCCAAAACTGGCAAGCCGCCTATTAGCTGTCTTTGAAAATAAAGCTCAGATTTGTATGCGTAAGGACGTTTTTCAATGAGAAACTTATAAAACTCGCGTTATGTTAGTGGGAAATAGGAATTACATAAGTAATAGATTAAAAAATTTAAGAGTTAACATTTTTATATAGTTCACAGTAATTTTAATTTAAATCAACAAGTAAACAATTTTTGTCGGTTGGGTCGAAATATCTAATCTGCAGGAAAATTTTAAAAAAAACAACTTCTAAATCACCCAACATCGAAGTTTTCACTTTTAGCAAGAATTCATAATAGAATAAAATGACCAATTGTGTGTTAAATAAATTTTCTAATTATATGTTAGTCAATCCACAGTGCGGATTTGTTATCATGTAAAAAGTAAACTGCGAACGTTAGATTCTTAGATGAGATTTTTCCCACGTGATTTTGCGAAATATTTTACGATTTTTCTTGCATTCGACGTATAAATTATTCTACATGTTAAAACAAGGAATATTTCAAACAAATTTATTTAACAATAAAGTTGGTGTTAACAATTTTTAGTTTAAAAACAACAAAAAACTGCCAACGTAATAATTCTTGGACTAGGTTTCTTCCACATTATGTTTCAATTAATTATTCTACGTTTTTTTGTTGAATCTGATGTATTTATTTATTATATAATAACATATTTCGAAAAATTTTGATTTGATTTGATTTGATTCATATGATTCCGATCACATAGTACATTAAATGTACAATGTCGCGGTTTATATTATCTTGTACCATAATGGAACTCACCACCATTATTGGGCCAGTTCAACATAAGATAACTAGAAATCAACTTCTTAGAGGGTTTTATTCGACAATATTATGTAAAAAAATTTTATCTTAGAATTTCACGTTCACAATTTTTTAGTTCTATTTTTTAGTTTGCAAAAACGCACTTATCCTGTGGAATAATCGACAGTATTGTGGAAAAAACTCTCATAGATTTGTCAGAAAACTCTAGAATATTGTACAGGTTGTATTAAATATTTTATATAATGACAATCTACACAGTGTAACAAACAGCCAGACATTTTCTAACTCTTTTGCATTCTTGAATTTGTTTTTTGGACACTTTAAGCGAAGTATAAACCAGGGTTAACAGCTTACTGTACCACAGTCAATATTTTTATATGCGTATTTAAAAAAAATTATTAGGTTTAAAAACATTTATTCTTTTTAGGTTTGATGACTAAAGGCTGGTTCATACTTATCTAAAAACCTCCTTTGGACAATGTTCAAAGGACAAATACAGCGTATAAACGTATGTAAAAACGTCCGTTGGACTTTGTCCAAAGGACGTTTTTACATAAGTATGAACCAGCCTTAAGATGAGGGAAAACCTATATTTAAAAATCGTTTGCTAAATTACAATGTGATCGAAACCGTTCTTTTTATTAAATAAACCTAATATTATAATCTAAGGTTTTTTGTACAAAGATGATGTGGACTAAAAAAATCTTTTAGGTAGGCATACAATGTATATAACTAACAGAAAAGTTGATTTAGAGGATAAATAAACGAATGTTTAGCTGACATTGAATGACATACACTAATAGAGCTTTGTTTATATCGACCGCACCGTTAGCGAGATATGTTCACCTTAAGTTTTTTAGCCCACATCATTTTTGTACAGACTTCAGGCAAATTTCTATCACGGCTTTGTTTCCTATTCTCCGATTTTTCCGCGGGGGAGGGGATGATATTACTCAGCAAGGCCCGCCCACAAGCTCACGGCGCAAACTTTTCAACTTTGTCGCGAATCACTAAACGATTTAAATAAAAGGCCAAAGGAAAAAAAAACTTTTTTTTTAAATCAGAAGAGAAAAAAAAAACGAAGGCCGGGTTGAAGGGGAAAAAAGTAATTCTTCCAAAAACCAGGTCGCAGAGCGAGACGGCTACAAGAAGCAGAAGTGTGTTAATCAAGGCTAAATCAGAGCTAAAAGTAGTTTAATTAGTTAAGAGCTCTTTGCGTGATAAGGGGGCAAGGAAGCGGACGAGGCAGAGAGGGAGTGAGCTGAAACAAGGGAGCAGGGGTGCTCCATCTCTGCAAATATGTACATATCGCCACGTCTTCCATGTTTGAACCCTCTTTCTCTCCCGCTCTCTCCACTCCGCCGGCGCGCGCGCCCGCGGAAGCCAGCCACTGAGCCCGGACGCGGAGCGCGCAGCCACTCCCGCGCCGGGGCCTAAATGAACTCGCCGGCTGGAAACTCGTCGAAATTGCGTCTTCCACCGGCGGCCGCGCTTTTTTAAATTTTAAAAATACACCCTTTTAAGGCTGAAGCTGCTGCGCTAAAAGTAGTAACATTTTAGCAACTGGCGCACGTCGTTTTGACACGTGATACGGAAAGCTTTTTAGAACGGAATCTTTTTGCATAATTATGAAATTTTAATAAAATAGATATAGCGGTTAGGAAAATTAAAAATTTGAAAGCATTTTTATTTAGTAACTAATTTAAGGTGTTTTTTTAAATTAAAAAATACCACCTGCACCTTTACGGCGCATTTTCAAAATTAGAAAACTAGAATAAAATTATAAATAATTTATATAAGAATTTTAGCATTTTATTTTAAAATGTTAATTATCATATTATATATTAAATGTTTAATATTAAATTGTTAGCATCTTTTTTTAAAATGTTTACGCAAATAAAGGGTTAACAGCTGTTAAATACTTGAATCTCACGTAAATAAAATTAAAACGCGTTTGCAACTGTTGAAATCTTTAGTTGGATACCCGGAGAAGGACTACTGAACGCGCAAAGTATGCTCACGAAAATTAAACGGCATCGTATGCAAATTATATAACACGTGAGAGTACTAAATTAACATACTAAACTTTTAGATTTTTAGCGATTTCCGTCCACACACCAACCACTGCATCCCTTCATCCGCACGCAATTTACACTTGCATTTAAGACGCGATTAAAAGCAGACAATGTGTAACTCTTTTTGTTCGTAAAATTTTACCTTGTGTATCCTTAAAAAATTCCTGTACATTTCAGTTATAAGTGTTATTTGGTACTATCTTAATTATCTAATTGTTTTGCATTTTAGTCTATATGACAAAATTACCTTAAACCATGCTACAATTATAGTAAGTATCATAGGTCACCGACCTCTGACGGCTAGGGGGGGTCCACACCCCGGGATGTTTTGGTTTTTGACCTCTAGGGGGGTGTTAGGGGAGGTGTTTTTATCAAATCAAGTCTTTAGGGGGGTGTTAGGGGTTTTTTGGTCTTTATAGAGGGGGGTTTGGGTGGTCTGGGGGAGTGGGCCTTACGGGGGTGTCCGGTCTGAGGTCTTAGGGGGGGTGCCACCCCCCTACCACCCCCCATCGGTGACCCATGGTAAGTATATCGTTTGTTAAATATAATTTCGCTGTATATACTTAACATTAAAAATATAGTCATACTTTCTAACATTTAATAGAATATCCAATTCATTATATTTTTGGGCACAATATCATAGTATATTATTTTATCAATATCATTTGCATGTTTTTAATAAATTAAAATTAAATCACAAAAAAAATTTAAATTTCGTTATTTAAATAAAAAAAATAAATTCGAACAGTCCGCGGTAGAAACCGGAACGCTACCAATTATGCCTTTGAACTGAAAAAAAAATTTCATAATAAAACCCTTTTTTTAATTAAAAAGAACTCAAATAGTTTAAATAAGCTGTGTTTTTTTAAGTTGTACCGAAAAGTGCCAATATGTATCCAAAAATTTAATACGTTTTGTTTAAAAAATTACAAAAACCATTATTTTTCTTTACGCTATTTTAATTAAATTTTTTTACGCTATTTATATTAAAAAGAACTCAAATAGTTTAAATAAGCTGTGTTTTTTTAAGTTGTATCGAAAAGTGCCAATATGTATCCAAAAATTTAATAAGTTTTGTTTAAAAAATTACGAAAACCATTATTTTTCTTTACACTATTTTAATATAAAAATAAGAGCATAATTTTAGGATTTTTTTATACTTTTCAATATTAGAAACAGAGTTTTTGGATCCTTATCAAGCGGTAAAAATTAAATATAATTGACAAATATACCGGTTATAACAATAACATAATATATATTTACAAATATTTGTCTAATTAGAAAATCTTATAAAAATAAAAGTACTTCTAAGATACCTTCCTGAAATAACAAAAAATGTACAAAACCAAAACTTTTGGGTGTTAAGTTACAGCGGAATCTAAAAATTCCACAATGGTCAAAACCGTCCCATTTAAACGAAAGATGTTCAATGTTTAAAGATTTTTAAAAAGCTATGACAGTATAAATTTATTTTCAGCCAATGAAAACCTGGGAAAAAATTTATCTTAACGCCTTGGGATTCTTCGCCCAAAAACCGCAACAAATCCGCAGAGGGTGTTGCGCGCCAGTGCTGCACTATGTTAAATTCTGCGCCGGAATACAGCGAAATTTAACACAGTGCAGCGCTGAAGCGAAAAACCCACCGCGGATTCCCGAATGGTTAATCTCCAATGAAAGTGAAGATCTCCAATTTTTATTTACGGAAATCTCTTTTCCTCCACTCTGGCCTGCACAAAATCAATTCCATGCAATATACATCACCGAACTGCCCGCTCTGCGAAACACCAAGTTGCACAACACAACACATTTTCACATGCACGCACGTTAACACGACTTTGGGAGCAGAGGACCTCTGGGCGAACCCCACAGCGGTTGCTGATCTCTATCCGAGAGTGGAAAGAGGGGGTGAGCAAGGCGAGGAGCATGCCGGACGGTCAAGACCATGGATGAACACTGTCAAAAAGCTAAGGGGGGTGTTTACCCCGGGTAAATGACATTTCAAAATCTAAGAAGGGGTCCTAGGGGGGTCGAACCCCCCCCCCCGACCCGGGGTGGAAGATTTTAAAACCTAGAGGGGGGTCAGGTGGGGTCCGATTTCCGAAACAAAAAACTTTTAAACCATTAAATGTTTATTAATAACTTTTTTATAAGATAATACTACATTTTATTTAATAAAAAGCGATATTTAGGTATAAAAAGGGTGTAAAAACATGAATTTGTGTTAAAAATTCACGTTTTTGGAAGAAAACTTAGTATAAAAAAAGTACTTAAAATTTTCTCGAGAGGGGAGGGGGGTCAAATTTCAAATTCTAGAGGGGGGTCAGGGGTAAAAAATTTGAAAATTTGGGGGGAGGGGGGCCCTTGGATTTTTTTCTAGGGGGGGCCCCAAAAATTCGAGGCTAGGGGTTGGACCTCACCCTACCCCCCTTAATCATCTATGGTCAAACCACTGCTGAAGGAAGTATTGGTTGTTGGCAAAAGACAACATCTCCAATTTATAGCTCCTCCCACTTTCATTCCCACAAAGCAAAACATGTAGCCGCAAATCACAAATAATCCCGCCATTGGTTGTGTTCCTTACGTGTTATTGGCCAGGAGTGGCCGGTCCACACAGGGCTTGCTAACTATGCCTGCTAAATTAGCCGGTTGTTGGAAACAGTTGTTATGGATTAAATTCGCTTTCCAAAATTTTTTTTTACTAGATTATATGGTTTAAAAAGGAAAAGTTTATTATTTTAACAGTCTGGGGCAAGTCCACTAAAAGCGGGATTGGAACGTGCCAAGATAGCCTAGGGTTTAAACAACGTGCTATTTGAGCGCCCTAATGCTTGAAACTAATTTTTAAAAAAATTATGAAAATAAAAAATAAAATAAACTGTATATATAAATATATATATACATAGAAAAACAACTATTACCTAAATGGGATAGGTTAAATAAAGGAATGTAATTTTAATAAAACAAACTGTAAACTACAGGAAAGTGAGTTTGAGCATGGGGTTTTGTTGGCACGCAACTAACCAAGCACAACTTTCAACAAAATTAAAAGGACAATTTAGCACCTATTTGGATCGGTTAAACACCATAATAATTTGAAATCACATAATATCTTAATAAAAAAAGTTTAAAAAAATTACAAATTTCATATAAAAAAGGTATGAAATTTATTTTAAAAGGGAATTTTTAGTTCAATTCATTTTTTAGCTTTATTTTCAAGGAAATATTTTCAAATTTTTTTTTTTTTGCGATGCTTTTAACAGAAAAAATCTTTATTTTAACAAGAATTGACCGAAAAAGCTCCTCCCAACAACTTTGATTGGTTTCCCAAAAAATTTCCGACAATGATATTAAAAGCCTCTAGTTGGGCACTATTTAAACACCAGACTATATTGGCACGTTCCAAGCCCGCTTTTAGTGGACTTGCCCCTGATGGATAATCATTTTAAACACCAGCTAAAAACTGATTATTTAAATATTAATGTTTTTCATCAAAATAAAATCATTTTTTCGCTATTTTTATAAATTTCAGTAGTAAATAAGTACATTTATTTTGATTAACTGACACAAATATATTGAAACCAAAGAAAAATTGTTAAATGACATTAAAAAAACTTTGTGAATATTTTTAACAACAGGCTAACTTAGTTTGTGATAAAGATTATGGCGCAGTGGTTGAACGTACGTCGTGCATACTAAAATGTTCCTGGATCGAGTCTCGACTGAGACAAGCTATAGTGTGACGATGTTAATCTATGTTAATATTGTCATTATGTAGTATAGCTGTGTATTGCTGAACAACGTGGCCTTGTTTATTCTGTTTTATGCGAAATAAATAAAACTTTCAACTTTTTTAGCAGGTAGTTAATATTCCATTAGTGAATTCCGTTGACGGTTGTACATTTGATCCTCAGTATTTTTGTTCGCAGCGCACTTTATTTCCTACTAACCTTGATCAGTGGCGTGCCCAGGATTTCATTTTGGGGGGGCGGTCTGGGGAGGGTGAAGACTAAATCTGAAGAGGGGTCTGGGGGGCAGTAGCCCCCCAGATATGGGGGTTTGGGGGGCGAGAGCCCCCAGCGGGGTCAAGGGGCAGAGCCCCTTGTCAGGGGGTCCGGGGGGCAGAATGCCCCCGGGGGAGAAAATTTTAAATTTAAGGCGCTAAAATACAATAGAAATTTTAATTCCAGATGATACTTATTACAAATTTTAAGGTTTTTTATACCTATACATTTAAAACATGTGTTTAAACGTTAATAAAAGGATAATAAGGGTTATAGTAGTTTTATTAAACATGTATGCCTTAACTACTGAACGGGATAATCGATTTGAAATCGAAAAACTAAGATAAATTGTCAATTTAAACTACCCGCGTAGCGGAAAAATTTTGGTTTTTTGACTATTAATATGCTTTTGGAAGGCATCAGGAAAGTTTCTGTATTAATATTAAAGGAAAAAAATTTTTCTCTCCCAAAATTTAAAAAACGTAAGGGTCCCCCCTTACAAAAAAATCCGGCTTTGCCGGATTTGGGGGGAGAGGGTGGCCACCCCCTCCCCGCCCCCCCACTCCTGGGCACGCCACTGACCTTGATTAAACCAAGTTTACAAATTTATAAAAAATAAACGATCTAAAAATCCGAACCGCATTTCTTAATTTCTGATGATATTCAAGCAGTACAATTTATTTCTCAAGAGTTTTAACAAAAATTTTCCAACAGATAATAACAAAAATGCTTTTTTAGATACACAACTTAACTCAGACAATTCAAAGAAAAAAATAGGTTTAAAAAAATGTGTTAAAAGCTCTGAAGAAAAAAACAAATAAATTAAGTTAAACAAGAAACTAAGAACTTCAAGAAATTGGCTCAGTTGCTGAACTTTTATCTTTTGCATCTACTATATCCCCTTTGATACAAACACACTTTTTTTCTTTGTTTATTTCTGATATAATAGCGGTTCTAATTCAGAAAATATGTCCAAGCCCTACAATTCGTTTTGTTACGTCAAAAACATTTAAAGAGTTAATTAAAAAAAATTCAACGCACAGTTTCTACTACGGTTTTATAGTGTGCTTTTACACTATACTACGTGTTAATACTGTTTTTATACTACGTTTTTAAATATAGACATTTTTTGAATTAAATCAAAAATAAATTCAAAACTTTAAAAAATTCCACATTCACAGCTTTAATTTTTTGTTAAAAGTTGAAAAATTAAAGTATTTTCGTGGTCGCTAAAAAATACTGAAACGCGACTTAATTTAAAAAAGCCCATTTTCAATCGCTTAAAAGCTTAATTATAGGGTTTTTTACACTGGTTCTATATTAGAAAACATTGCATGTAATCAGTTTTTTCTTTCTAGTGTTTTTTAGAAAAAACTTTTTTAAATCAGATTACATGCATTTTTTTGCCCCCGTCCCTGCCTATTTCGGGTGAATGTCACTTCATGAAAATGCACACAATTATTGTTGTAATTAAAAAAATATAACATTAAAAAACATTTTTTTCTTAAATAAAAACAGAAGCTATGTACGATAAAAATTTCTCAAAAAACTGGAAAAATTACCCTCATAAAAACCTCCCAAAATTTAACTTATCAGTCAAATTTTCAAAAATTTAATACTTGTTCCCTAATAGCATCACGACGGGAATATTTGAGTAAGAAGTATCTTTGAAAACATTCCTAAATTCATAAAAAAACCAAACTTCGTTACTAAGCCTAAACGATACCTTAAAATCTAGCTAAAAAATATAATAAGCCTAAGAAGTTTTTAAAAATATCGAATAGTTAACGCTTCCAAAAAGACAATTTTCCGAAGATATTTTGCAAAAGGTATTTTTTCGATTAAGGTCTGAAAAATGCGTCGCAACTGTTGAATCACCTTGATTCATTGGTTGGAAAGCCGCGCAAAAACTACAAAATGTATTCTTGATATATTGAACGTCAAGCAATCAGCTGCGCATGACAAAAATTTTCATGCAAAATTTAAACGACACCGTATGCTAATTATGTAAAATTACCGCACTGAGATTCATGAATGCTTGTTTCGTTGACCATTTTTTTACCGTATTCAGCGTAACAATGACGCCGGGAAAAATAATATTGCAACAACACCCCTGTTGTAATAATGTTTCAAACACATGACACCATATATATATATACATAAGTTCTAATGTAAAACTGGCGGGTGGTTGTGTAACAAAGCACCTCACTCAATGAGGTACTAAGACTGGAAATTAGGGCTGGTTCACACCAGAGTGGCAGCTGACAAGTGATAGCTAACGCGCGCGTTTACATCATTACACCGTCATTGTTGCTGTGGTATGAACGGTGTGCGCTGTGCGTCACCGTCACGTATCCAGCTGCCTTTTTGATGTGAACCCGCCTTTACAGTCCTGTATCGCCGATTTTTTGCCGGAGCTAAAAATAACAAATTTTTTTTTTGAATTATTTTATCTAAAAACTCGATTATTCGACTTTATATCTGGACGTCAAAATGTTTACTGATTCGAATTGGTAGCCAAGAGTATTATCTAGTAACACATTGATATGTATACTTTATAAATCAACCGTGCCCTTAATAAGATATAACTTTTTTAAATTTTAAGTGTCTGGCCAGCTTTGATTTAAACAAAAACGGACCAATTTCTCCATCGAGTGTCATAGAAAGCAATTAAATTAGTTAAAGGACGCGTCTTTTTGTTTTGCTATAGGTTTATTAACACTGAATTACCAGCAATAAGTTTTTACAAATGGACCAAAGTTTTAAAACTCGATTCAATGGTTTGAAATTAAAAAAAAAAAACATTTTAATTTATATAAAAAAATTTACTGATATAAATTATTTAGTTATTGGATGTAATTTTCAAGACCTGAGCAATCTATTCAATAAATTAATAGTGTCTTCATAAAATTATAAAATTTTTGCCCAAAGGCCGCGGTATTTTGTTTTTATTTTAAGGAAAAATTTTTGGAATTTACATTTAAATGGATTGAAGAACAAGACCACAAATAAGCATTACGGTTGACTTATCGCACGAATAATTTTATCCGATTTATATAGACTATTTAACCGACAATTAAAATCTCTAACCCCCTTTCTTTTTACAATCTTGTAAAAAACATCTTGTCAAAAAAGAGAGCTCTCAACAAACTTAATCCCATAGTAAAAAAAAGCGAGCCAAATGTGATCAAATTACTGTCTTTATAACAGCCCGCGTATATTCGTTTTAACCTTGTTTTTTTTGATATTCGCGCAAATATTTGAAAACCCCATTTGCGTAAACAAAAACTCAATACTTGATGACCGTGGCCGCCAAAAATAACATTTTCTCCTTCCATTTTGAGGCATATTCCATGCAAAAAATGGTGTAAAACTTTACGAAATATTTTTTATAAATTTTTTAAACCAAAACAAGAGTATAATTTTAAAAAAAATTACGTATAATTAATTGCTAATAAAAAACTCGTCATTTAAAGTCCATTGAGCACAGTTTCCAAAAACTTTCATCATTTCAAATTTTATCATTAATTTTTGTTAATTGGCAGTTCATAATTTAGATTTTAAACAATTAAAACTGTGCTTAATATATAACCTGCAAACTATATGAAGATTTAAAGAAACAGGGCAAGCAATTGTAGTATATTATCCCCACCAGCAGAAAAATATAAATAAAATCAAAAGTGTACAAAAAAGTTTTACGTGACAGTGATTAAAAACATACTTAATACGATTACAATAATCAATGTCTTTAATTTAAAAACACATTTAAATCACAAGGATTTAAAGTTTTGATCTCTCTAAATAAAAAATAAAAACTAATGAAGCTTTATTTAACATTTAAGTTTTATATAAAGCTTACAGTGGATGAAATAAATAACAATAAAATCAATATGTCATCCTCACTATCAGCTAGATATAAACAATCGAAAAATTAAAAAAATCTTTTACGAGATGCTTATTAAAAATGTACTTTAAAATATGATAACAAAAAATGATATCATTAATTTAGAAACACTAAGTAAATGACTTAAATCTTTGATTTTCTTAAATGTCATAAGATAAATTATGGGAACGGGACACGAGGGTACTGGACACGAGGGTACTGGACACGAGGGTACTGGACACGAGGGTACTGGACACGAAGGTACTGGGCTTAAAAAAACTGCGTTTACCACAACCTCGCAGTAAAAGCGATTCATTATGCAAGAGGGACACGAGGGTACTGGACACGAGGGTACTGACGAGCGAAAAACATAACTTTCCCGCATAAAGCGGGATAAACTTATTGCATAAAAATAGCTTGTTTTGTACTTGAAAATCATTTAGTTTGTTTGACTGACTTACAAAAAAATTATTGAGAAGAAATAAAACAAAAATAATAATTTCATAACATTAAAACATTTTTGTGTTATTTGCCTATATTTTCGTTTGTCTTGTTTTAAATGTTCAACATGTATTTAAGTGAATTCCCTTAAGCTTAATTGAACTAAAAATGACAAGAAGATATTTTTTACATTTCAACTACTTAAATCCATTTTTGCAAAAGTTATTTTTTTCCAAAGATTTTAAAAAAATCAATTATTTTAATCAAAAGTCGATGAAAAAGTCTAAATAAAAAAACTGACAGCAAAAAAACGGTGCAATTCGTTTCGTATTTTCATACGAATATATTTTTTTAGAAAAAAACAGTAATTAAATAACTTCTTGGTGTTTTCTTTTCCACTCATGATTGTTTATATTAATTCTTAAGTTTTTTGCAGAGGCAGGGTTTCGAGGCTCCAGAGCTTTATACATTATTATTGTTTTCATTAAAAAACCATTGTATAAATTGTGTGTAAAATGCCATTAAAAATTTCGTTCAATTAGTTTTTTTTTATTTACGAAGTTTTTGATTATTAAATTGCATTATATTTAACCAAGCAAAAATGTTATTAATAATTAAAAACGAAACGACTTATGTAACGTTTAATTGTCTACACATTCAAATGATTAAAATTTAGTTCGGCTCATTTAGTTTAGAAAATTTACATATTTGTGTGGTAAACGTATTTTTTCTTAGCTCAGTACCCTCGTGTCCAGTACCCTCGTGTCCGGTACCCTCGTGTCCAGTACCCTCGTGTCCAGTACCCTCGTGTCCAGTACCCTCGTGTCCTAGAATCTATTGCTAAGCAAAGAATGAGTTTCAAAAATGATTTGTGTTGGATAGAAATCTGACATATAATTACAAAATTAAACTCCAAGAATAGAGTTAATATCAAAAATTTTATTATTAGGATATAATATAATTTTCAAAAGTCAAATTTTTAAAACATTTTAAAATTTTCAAACAATGACTTATATTAAAACTTGTGTTATGTACTCTTAACACTTTTCTGAGGAAAACCATGCTTTAATAAAATTTTCGTACATAAACCTATTTATTGGTACAAGATTTAGTCACCGATATAAGTGTTTTATGCTCATCAATATGTTTAAATTATACAATTGTTACAGAAAAAATGTTTCATGGAAAAAAATTAAACAAAATTTTGTTTTTTTTTTGCATGACAACACATAATTTTACGTGTATTTTTTTCTGCGTTTTTGCATCTTTCAAAAAAACAATCTTTAAAAAGTCTTTCGTTTTCTTGAAACTAAACTAAAGTTTACTAATTTAAAAAGAGATGTTGAAACAAAATGTTGAATTAAAATGATTAATTTATTGTATTAAAAATATCAAAACTTATTGATTTCTAAACGTCATCAGGGTGATTAAAATAAAATGATATGATCCAAAATTAAAAGAAAAACCATAAAAAACTGTATTTTAATTTTATTTTAAAATTTAAAAGTCTTAGTATTGTAACGAAACGCTGTTAGCTCTGTTTACAAAAAAATACACCCCCGTAAAACATACATGGGCAAGTTGGTCCGGAGTGGGGGGGGGGGGTTAAACCCCAAATAGGGGGGGGGTTAAAATCCAAGAAACGCAAAATACCCATATCGTTTTTTTTTTTGGAGTGCATTTTACCCATATCGTTTTTCAATTTTGGAGGAAAAATAGGTAAAAAACGCTAATTTTAGGTCAAAAAGCCCTTTTTATTGCATTTTTCAGCTTTTTATTGCTTAAAACATTCATTTTGACCTCAAAACTTAAGTTTGGAGGCAGTTAGAAGTCATACATTTTTTTCTTCATTTTTCCAAAATTGGGGGGGATTAACCTTTTCTCCCCCCCCCACTTCTGAGTGGGGGGGTTAAACCCCCCTTCTCAGATTTTGGGGGGGGTTAACCCCCCCAACCCCCCCCCCGTGCCCATGTATGCCGTAAAATATCCGCGGAAAAAAATTAACTTTTCGCCTAATTTTTAACACCGTACCATGGCTAAACAACGCAAATTAGGTGGTTATTCATACCCATTCCCCTAAACACAACTTACCACTTCAAAAACCAATAAACTGCATAGCTAATCTTAGTCCTGAGTCTTAAAACAAAAATTAAAAAGACACCACAGAAAATTTTTAAATTGAATTGTGCGTTTTTTAAGCGCGGATTTGAAAATTAAACTTGAAAAAAATTTTTCATTAAACAGTAACAAATACTGCAAAAACACTATGCCATTTTTTACCATTAAAATCAGTCACAACTTGTCTAATATTAGAAACAATATCAATCCCAAGATTAATATCCCTAAAAAATATTATTAAAAGTATTTTTTATATTCTAATGAGCAACACAGCGTTGTTCTTAGATTTTTTATTTCCTTGTTAATTACCTTATTTATTAATAAAATTACATAAGAAATTCGATATATCACATAAGAATGTATGAAATCTGAATAAAAGCACGCAAATAAAAACACATTTAAGAATGCATAAAAAAATAATACTTTCAACTCATTATTGTGATTTTTGTCCAAATACAAATAAGATAATAGTTTGGTCTTTTAAATTGTATTAATATAGATAAAATTTAGGACTGTTTATTTAAGAGCCAAAAATTAATTTTTTTAAATTTAATTTTAAGGTTTGAGCTTTAAATACGCACGTTTGAATTTTAAGGATTTTATTTAATTTTAATTTTAAGCGAGCGCGAACGCCAGTATAATTGCGAACGCATTTTTCGACTAACAGCTAAGGACGAAAGTCAATAGTTGCAAACGTATTTTCTAAATCTTTGCCAGTCAGCTCTTTACCTACCCGGCTCGTTGGCCGTTTATTAAGGTTTTTTAAAAAGGTTAAATTGGTGACAACTTTCATTATCAATTTTAACGAAGCAAAACTATAGGGTAACTGACTTAATTTCGGCCACCTTTTTTTAAGATAAGTTTTTTCATGCTCTTCTAATCGAGCCAAGATTTCTTCAAAAAATCAAATGACACCTATTTTTGTGATTCCAGTGCAAAATTTAAAAATTTCTGTTCTACTTGAAAATCAGTGGAGGTTTAAATTTCTTTATTATGGCCAAAGTTAAGGCACGTGCCATAAACTTCGGCCACATTAAAAAAACTGGCTCTAACTATTGCTAAAACGAACGATGAATATTTTTTAAGGTTGCAAATTTATCTTTAGGTATTGTTCTTGGTACATCTAACTTAATTTTTTCCCGTTTGTAAACTTTTATAGTTATTAGCAATACTTTAAATAATTATGTCAAAACCTTAAAAGCACAAGTTTTAATAACACTTGTTTTTGTTAGATTTTTTTAGGTGTGAAAACACATTTCAACAGAAAATGGCTTTTATTACAGCCAGTCAAAATTTAAAAAAGCCTGGTAAAAATTTATTCCACTCTATGGAAGACATTTTTAACCTACAAATAACAAAAAAGCAAAATCCGCCTTAATTTCGGCCACCTTTTAGGTTTTAAAAACAAAAACAAAAGCCTAAAACACGAAAAAAACAATCGCATAACTCAAAATTATTAACTTTAAGGATAAACAAGACGATAAAAAAGTTTAGAGTGATAAAATTCCACACCAACCCTTGCCTATTTTTGATGTTTCATATCTAACTGCATTCTTCCGCAAAGAAAATAACCTGAGTTTTTGTACTGCCTTTCAATAAACTTTCAGAAAATCCTATACCGGTTTATTGATAGTTCAAGCCTAGTCATTTGGGAGGTGGAATACTCCAGCTCGCACAGATGTTTACTACGTAAT
The DNA here is from genome assembly GCA_030248175.1 of Microlaimidae sp. YZB2_3. NCBI lineage: Eukaryota > Metazoa > Nematoda > Chromadorea > Desmodorida > Microlaimidae > Microlaimidae sp. YZB2_3. The sequence continues at coordinate 53,989 of JASAMX010008760.1, forward strand.
TCTTATGAATGCATCCCTCCGCCAAAGGAAATAACATGACATTTTTACTGTTTTTTAATTTACTTTCACAACTTTTTAAAGCTTTGGTACTTCATATTGTGGTAAGTGGTAGGTTGGGTGGAGAAACTCCATTGAAATTGATATTTACTATATTCACAATATGACTGCATCCCTCCGCCAAGAAAATAACCTGACTTTTTTAATGTGTTTCTATATTATTTTTGAGAAGTTCCTTCGGGTCTATTCATAATTTAATACAACCTAGTAAATTATGGGTTATTTAACCCCACCGGTAAACACGATTGTGCAAATCGTGTTAAACAGGTTCTTTCACGTAAATTTTAAGGTGGCCAAAATTAACAGAATCTTAAAATGCGCAGTTAGTTAAACGCATTGAAAGTGATTTTAAAGAAAATATCAAAACATAAAAATTAACAGCTTTGAGCCCTAAATAGAAGTTATTTTAAGGTTATATAGTGCTTCGCTTTAAATTTGATGCAGTTTAAACACAAAAAAATATCCAGAAAATCAAAAAATTTCACTTTTTGTATGATATGTTGATAATGTAGAATAACACAAATAAAAAACATTTGAAAAAAACATTTTATTCAAAATTCATCCAATTACTTTTGTTCTAGTTCTTTTGTGTTTTAAAAATAAGCCAATTTTCTAACACCTTAAATTGGTGGCCGAAATTAAGTCAGATACCCTACAAGTTAAAAAAAGTACAAAAGCAGAACGAAAACGTATTTATTTGTTCATAAATTTTTCTTTTGAAGAGAACCAGCTAAGCAGAAATATTTTATCGCAACTAAAAAATGTTTAAACCAAAGTTATAAAACGTACAAAACAGAGAGATTACAAAACGTAAAATTACAAAACAGAGAGAATTTTTTAACAAACACCTCTGAAAAAAATTTTGATTAATAAAAAGTTAAAAAAGTTCAAATAAAATTAAAAAAAACTGACGATTGAACTCAATGTGAAAAAAGTTATGAAGACAAAAAATATTTCGTTTTACTAAAATCCCGTTTTAAGAATTTTGGTTTAAAATTTTTTTCCAATCACTGAATTTTTAGATTTTTTTGAGTTTTATACGGCTGATCTCGTAAAAAAGCATGTGAAAATAAAAAGTCCAATTACCATTGCACGGTTATAACGTTTTTTAAAAAACGAGATAAAACGCAGAATATTTGATTAAATTTCGCCTTTTCACAAAATATACAAAAATTAGTCAACTTTAGCCTAAAATATTTGCTTTGTGGCTTCTAATTGAGTAATTTGATAAATAAATGTTAAATTAATTATCAATATTAAAGCGTTTTTGCTGAAAATGCTGAATTGTTAACTGTTACAACTGTAATGTAAATTGCAACTCATAGAGATCAGCTAGGTTTAATTAATCTTTAACTTGAAGTCAAAAATAAATTAAGCAAGTAGAGTAAATAAATCAAAAATCGTTTAAAATGATTTTTTAATTGAAATTGAGATTCAATTGAGATTTAAGGCTGGTTCATACTTATGTAAAAACGTCCTTTGGACAAAGTCCAAAGGACGTTTTTACATACGTTTATATGCTGTGTTTGTCCTTTGGACTTTGTCCAAAGGACGTTTTTACATAAGTATGAACCAGCCTTTATTTGCAAAATGCAGGATATTATAAGACATGAAAGATTCAGTGACATGACACCCTATATAAATATTAAAGTTGAAATAGTAACATAAAACATGACATAATTCTGTGGAAGACCTGTTCATTAAATAAAATGAACAAAAAAACTTAGCAAAAAACTTTTTTTCAGTGATAAAACGCTAAAAAAGCTGAGGCAAAAATGGGAAAAAAAGAAGCTGGGGATGGCGGTCGGTAGAGTCCCGCTTATCAAGCAGGAAAAGAAGCGAGTTTTACTAAAAGAAATCGATTGTCCCGTGCGCTGCCCGCAAGTGCGCGGAAAATGAGGCGCGCCGCCGAAATGGGGCCCGCATTACTATTTCATAACTTGTAACAATGCCCCCGTCTATTATCAATAAAGAGCTCATTTAAGGTAAATAATAAGCCGATAGATTCGTTCAGCCTTCCGATTGTGCTTTTTTCACACATTCCTATAGTGACAAAGACTGCTTTTTTTTTGAATAAAAAAAAATTTAATTTACGCGTTCACAGTGCGATTTACAACGCGTCGTAGTAGAGTTAAATAAACGACATTTTATTGAAAAATATGTTTTAAAAATATAAAATATGATCAAACTGCGAAATACCGGCACTCCAGAGTGCAATTTTCCTACTTTTCAAAAACCAAGTAATCGAAAATGAAACGACTAATAGTCTTAAAAGCAACATTTATCGCCAAATCTACAAAAAAAGTATAAATTATGTCGCTGGCACACGAACAATATTCGATCCCACAAGCTAACGCGTGTCGCATGAAATTTAACCGAAAAGCTTTTGAATGCGAGTTACGCGGACCACTTAGAGGGAAAGAAGCCACATTAAGCGGTGCGCAAAAGAGGCATGAAATCTTTAGCCTCCTTTTCCCCACCCTCTTTATCCGGCCCCTTATCGTAAGCGTGAAAAGCGATTATACCACACAGAACTATCGTATGTGCTACATCTCTACTATCACAGGCGTAAGGCCATAGTGTATTACGTAGTAGGTAGGAAGTGGTGATGAGGGATTGGTCCATATATAACTAACTTAGGTGTCAAAATCTCTTATCTAGACATGCGGTCACAGCACATAGGCAAGTTGGTTAGGAGAATAAAAGAGAAAGGAGTGGGTCAAAAATTAGCAAAGATATTTATAGCAATTTGGTGTTTTGATCGGATAAATTTCTGCAATTTTTTTTGGGAAAAAAACAGTGAAAAAAATAAATAGTATTTTTGCACTGATTTTAATAATTAATATTTATCCAGTTTAACCCGTTCTCTTGATTGCCTCTTCCTCGGTTACAACCGTGAAACCTTCGTATGACCTATGTCGTACGTCCGTCATACATAATTTTTTGCGCGAGTAGTCCCCACTGAGCGAGCAAATTGAAATCATTAAAGCTGTACGGTAGTAATATGCAGATTTTTCTTATGGATATAGAGTGTTACGTAGGATATTTTCATGTTGCAAAAATTTGCATATTGCTGCCGTACAGCTTTAACAATTTCAATTTGCTCGCTCACTGGGCACTATTACTGCACAAAAAATATGTACGACGGAAGTACGACCTATAGGCAAATAAAATCTATCTGACCTCGATAATTGCAGTATTGGATCGACTATTTAACAACAAAATTATTCAAAATTTGCAGTCAAGCGGATTATTAATAAAGATTAAAACCCTTATTTTAGTAATTATTTATCAAAGAACTTAATTTAGAACCCAAATGCAAATTTTTAAAGGGCTAAAGTTGGTTAATTTTTGTATATTTTGTGAAAAGGTGGAATTAACAAAAAATTCTGCGTTCTTATTTGTTGTTTTTTTAAAAACGTCATTATCGCACAATTTTAATTGGTTCTCTCATG
>JASAMX010008760.1:62500-112685 GCA_030248175.1 Microlaimidae sp. YZB2_3
AACCATTCCGTTAGTGCGATATGCACACCTCAAAAGTTTTCCAACCTCATTGATTTTTGAATAGACTTTAGGTACTCGTCAAACATCCAACGGTTTAATACACCATCTATTTTTTTACTGCCAATATTTTATTCGTTCAAAATACAATCCAATTTAAATTTTCGTTTCATTTATTCGGTAAAATTAATTTCCACGAACTGTTCAGTCTTATGGTGTAACATATTCTTGCTTGAAAAAGTCCCACAAGAGATAAATTCTTAATACAGTAACAAGGCTGATTTAAAAATTAACTGTACAGTTGCCATAATCAAAATAAACAATAAGAAAACCAAAAATATATACATTATAGTTATAAATATTTCTAATAAAACAACAATTAAACCGAAAAATAAAAAAGCAGTCATTAAATTTTTACCTGAGGAAAGGAGTCCTGAATGCGGCTAGATGTAAGCCCTGCGCTTGTAGACGCCATTGAACTGCTGAAAGGGTTCGTGCCAACCGAACTAATGGTGGAATGCTAAATTATGTTAAAAATTAATATTCGAAGTCGTGGCGCAGTGGAAGAACGCTGGTCTAGCGTGCTGAAAAGTACAAGATCGAGTCCCGGCGGAGACAGAAAAATAGTGATATTATATTGATATTGTTATACGTATTGCTTGATTATGCTATTATAGTGTTGCTTGTTTGGCCTTGTATACCCGGCTTTAAGATAAATAAATAAATAAGATTTTAACCCACTCGTTCGACATTAGGCGGTAAGTTTGTTAATCACGACAAATATCTGGTATATAAAGGTTTTCGTGAATTTTTCTGGTATAAAAGACGCTTTTGTAATCCCTATTTTAAAAAAATCACCTGCTAGCAAAAAAAACAATTATAGACCAATATCGTTAACCTGCATTTCATGTAAAATTATGGAGTCTATTATTTACAATGACATTATAAAATATTTAAGGAATAACAATCTTATTTCTAAAGATCAATTTGTATTTTTATCATAACGATCAACTGGTTTGCAGTTGCTAAGCACGCTAAACGATTGGACTACCGCCTTATATAAAAAAAACAAACCGTCCATTGTGCATACATTGATTATGAAAAAGCATTCGATACAGTTCGTCACTCAAAATTGAAAACAAAATTAAAAGGTTACGGTATTGGTTATGAGTTGTTAAATTGAATTGGAGACTTTTTAAATAATCGCAGGCAAAAAGTGCTGGTAAATGGTTGTTTTTCTGATTATGCTTATGTCAAAAGTGGGGTTCCGCAAGGCAGTGTACTTGGACCTCTTCTCTTCCTTTTGTATATTAACGATCTCCCTGAAAGCCTAACAAATGACTGTACTGCAAAAATGTTTGCAGATGACACTAAAATCTATTGCATTTTTTAATCTTCTGAAACGCAAGGATTTCAAAAATGTCTTGATAGTTTCGATACATGACTGAAGTAAAACCTGGCAACTCAGAATTTCTATTAAGAAATGTTCTATAATGCGAATTGGTCATTGGAACCTCCCACATTATAATTTTAATAATATCAAATTACCAGTTTTAGATTTCGTCAAAGATTTGGGTGTAACCATATCATCTGACCTTAAGTTTTCTTTGCACTGCAAAAAATTAAAAAAATTGGCTTTAGGACGCATGTCTTTAATATTTAGAGCTTTTCAATCCAAAAATCTTAAAATTATGCTTAAAGCGTACACAACCTTCGTGCGGCCTTTACTGGAATAGGAAACGCCAGTTTGGTCACCATACTTGCGTCAAGACATAAACTGCATTGAACACGTCCAGAAAAAATTTACAAAAATGCTTTTTAATAGGTGTGGTAATCAAAAAGTACCATATGCTGACCGACTAAAAGTTTGTAATTTTGACAGCCTTGAAAATTGTAGAATTAAAAATGATTTGATCCTTTGTTACAAGATTTTAAGGGGTCTGGTTGATGTAAATGTAAATGAGTTTTTTACTTTTGACACTGAATCTATAACTCGAAACAATGGTTGGAAATGAAAAATAACTGAAAAATATATAATAAACGCACGAAAATTCTTTTTTTTTCTAATAGGGTTGTTGGGGTATGGAACAGTCTTAATAAAAATATAGTTGAGTGTAATAATGTAGCATTGTTTCGAAAAAGACTTGATAAAGTCAACCTTACTGAAATATTGATAAAGTCAACCTTACTGAAATATCCCCTTTCTATATTTAGAAAAAAAAGTCATATAATTTCAATGTTAACAAACTAAATACTTGTACCTGCTTTATATTGTGCAAATTTTAAACATCTGGATATGTATATTTCTGAAACTTAATAATACATTACATATTACCATGGTTGTATGTACAGTATGGTTGTATGTATTCTTAAATTCACAATTTTCTTTTCATTTATTGCTTCTTTTTTTTAATTTACTATTAGTGTACCTTTTAAATAATTGTATGATGTACCTTGTAAATAAATAAATAAATAAATAAATATTTTGTATACGGTATCGTTTTATTTACATGAGCATAGTTTATTGGACGCTCAATTTGATGTTTCGTTCAATATTACGGTACGTTGAGTATTTTTGCGCGGTTGTCAGTCGAAAAATTAAGGGGATTCAACACACTTTTCAGACCTCAATATCACTTACGTGCTTTTCAAGAATTATACAACAACATTGTTGTGACAGAAAATACTTAGCGCCGAAATTTAAAGGCTTTTTGAACAGTTTTTTTTTTTCAAAAATCGGCATTTTTGATATGCGATATCTGGCGAGATAGTGCATTAATGATGTTCCTACCTTACCTGACATGCGATATCTGGCGGGATACGTACAATCGTGATGTTCCCTACCCTCCAATATCATGCTCCGGAGCTCCGGCCATTTAAAGCTGAGGGAGTTCCAGAGCTCCGGAGCTTCGCTCATTAAATGAGCGATTTGAAGCATATTTAAGCTTAAATACATTTTAAACGACTCTAGATATATTTATAGGTTTATTTTTATTGTTTTAAATAAGTTTTGGAAAAAAATTAGTTTACAAATAAATTTTGACAAAATAATTAATGCCATCACTCTTTAATTATTTACGAACTTAGTATAAAAATAGGGCGGTACACCGGAGCTCCGGAACTCCGGGGGTGCTCCGGAGCTCCTAAAAGCGGAGCTCCGGGGAACATAACTAACGTGCATAGAAAATATTATTTAACATAACTGGTATTAATGCAAAAAAAATACGACTTTAAACTGCATATTATGCAAACTGCGATGCTGTGAAAGAAATATTGTCGTTAATATACGGCTAGATAAGCCACATTGCTTATGAAATATACACTACTGGGACTCATTTTAAATTCCCAACAACACCCTATAAACTATGGAATAAGTCACAATCACGTGTATTTTCTAAGGACTATGACTCATTTTGCTATAATAACGGCGATATGATGTTAAAAGCATAAATTCTATTAAAATTATTTAAGCCCGAGTAGCCGCTTGAGAACTTAAACCTCTTGCAAAACAGAAGAAAAGTTTTTTTTCGCGTAGATACTTAAAGATTTTGATTTTGACTTTGTCCAAAGGACGTTTTTACATAGATATGAACCAGCCTTTAGAGGAAGAATTGCAATATTGCTTTTTTGTTTATTGAATTGCTTTAGTATTGCAATATTTTGTGTTTAATTTTAATAATGAATCTTTGATTTTTTTAAACATTTTTAGATTAAAAATAAAAGCTTTATTTTAGTCAGTATTGGTCCTTTTCTTTCGTCCCTCAGTTGAATTTGTTAAAAATTTGTTTGGATATTAAAATATATTAAAAATAGTTCATAAATATGATAAATCTTCCATAAATTTTATGTACCTAATAAAAAATAAGTTTTAATCTGTATTGCGAGCCGTTTTCACTATTTAACACTGCACTCCGAAAACTGTCGGGGTACCTTAATTTTTAGATGAACAAAAACTTAATACTAAAACGTAAGCTATTTGAATATGCAACAAAGTTTTTTCCGCGCTTGCTATTTTGTACAGGATTGTCCAGAAAAGTTTTATAACAGCATTGGCTAATTGAAAAAAATAGGCTGCAATTAATTTTTTTAACAGAAAGTGTAGTTTAAGAAATTTGTTCACAATGTGCATACATTGTATAGCCCTTTCACAGAAATGAGCGTGTGGCGAGAGATTTTCTAGTCTGTTTTCACTTGGGGAATTTTACAATAACAATTTTTACTTGAGCTTTGTAATTTTTAATCTAGCTGATAGAACATTAGAAAATACAAAAATCATATATACCAAAACGAGCTTAGTAAACCTTAGTACCTGCGCGCTATAATTCGAGCGTTGTAAATTTTGGGTCACAGATTGTGTTTTAGCAAAATGTAGTAACGTATAAGCTTCGTTTATTATAATGTTATACAATTTCGGTAAAATTTCCTGGACTTTTTAAGCTAAGAAAGTTTCTGTTCAATTTTTGGGGGTGGATCGTTAGCCTACTAATACGCAAAACTTAGGAACCAATTTTTGAATTTAAATCAAGTGAATTTATATTTTTTGCGAATCGTCGGTACTACGGCAAAATGAGCCACAGTCATTATAAAATTCGCGTAACTGTGACTTAGTTTAAGATTAATACGGTGATGCTTAGAATTTAAAATTAGTCACAGTCGCATATATTTCACATACATTGCGGCTCTTTCTGCAGTAGTAACGACGTAATATTTGTTTTAGTGAAAATTAATTTAAAATCACGTTAATTTGCACTGCAAATTTAGAACTGAAATCATTCGGATTTTGTGACAAAACCAGGCTTGCAATTTTGTAGGTGTAGGGTCAGGACTGAAATGATTCGGATTTTGTGACAAAACCAGGCTTGCAATTTTGTAGGTGTAGGGTCAGGACTGAAATTATTCGGATTTTGTGACAAAACCAGGCTTGCAATTTTGTAGGTGTAGGGTCAGGACTGAAATTATTCGGATTTTGTGACAAAACCAGGCTTGCAATTTTGTAGGTGTAGGGTCAGCACCCGATTTCAGTAGAGGGCCCTAAATTTAAGGGCCCCTAAGAAAAAAAGTGCCCCTTGAGTTAGGGGCACTACCTTGTACTCGTTTCAGTAGAGCCATGCCAAGGGCCCCTAACTCAAGTGCCCCTATCGCAATAAAGGGCCCCTATTTACCGCCCTAAATCGATTAATGCGCGCGTTGAAAACTTTCGCGCAGTTATAAAAACATGGCATTATACACTGTCTTGAGTTTGCGGCGCAATGGAATTGGTTTTAATGGTTTTTAAATACTTTTTTATTTTCAAACACCTAAAAATTAAGAAAACTAATCAAAAACACAAAAATATTCGTGTTAATAAAAAAAATAAAGAAACTATTATATAAAAAACATTTTTTAAAATTGATTTTTACTTGATTAGTATAACACAGGTTTCTTGTAGTTTTTTTTTTTGATTTTGTGAATCATGAAGGATTTAAAATTTTTTTGATGTTGAAATCCATGCGTTTATTTATAAAACAAAAGGCATGATTCTGGTTGTGTATTTAAAACAGGCTAGATAACTTGCTTTTTATCTAAGATTTTCGGAATATATCATACAAAATAAACCCCATTAAAAAAATTTGTAAATTTTTCTACGTTATCTGACAAAGTTTAGAATTATAACATATAACAGAATACTATAAAAACCAATAATTAAACACAATCATTAAGAATTTTGTAAAAAAAGAGTTGATCCAAAAAATGGTGGTACAGTTACAGTTTAATAGCTATTTATGATGAATGATCATATAGCAGGTTAAAGTTTTTCTTATCATAAAAAAACTTGAATGTCGTTGAATCAAAAAGCTGTAAAATTTTTCCTCCACAAACTTACCATCAATATAATTTATAAAAATGTTTTTTGTGAATATGTGTATATTTTTTGTTAAAATATGTACTAATATTTTGTTAAATAAGTAGTTTTAATAAGTATTCTTTTTTTTTTCTAATTAATGTGATTTATTGTTATCATTTTTAATTTTTTATATCGAGTTAGGGAGGTCCCGACCTCCCTTAAAAAATAGCGCTAGGGCCCCTTATAAAAAGGGGCACTTTAACCGGTACTCTACATGCCCCTGTGCTATGCGTTCTAGAACTGTTCGGAACAGTTCTAGAACAGTTCTAGGACTGATTTGCAGTTCTCAAAATCAAAAAATAAATAAAACTCCGCAAATGATATTTAAACACATAAAACAACGGAAATACACAATAAAATCACGTGATAAGTGTTGGAAAATGTTTCGGTGACTTTTATAATGCACCAAAGTACAACTTCGGCATTTTCAAATGCCGAATTTCTCACAAATTTGGGCAAACTGGAAAGTACACCGACACCGTCCGAACAGTTCCGAACTTAGAACTGTTCCGAACAGTTCTAAAACGAGTTAGAACTTCCGAGTTAGAACTGTTCCGAACAGTTCTAAAACTGTTCGGAACAGTTCTAGATAACTTGTTCCGAACAGTTCTAGAACTGGACCGGTTGAGTACGGGTTAATGCGAAAAAAGTCTACTGAAATGACGCAGCCGTAAGGGCCCCTAAAGTCGTAGCAAATAAGGGGCACTTTTGCATTAGTGCCCTCTACTGAAATCGGGTGCAGGACTGAAATGATTCGGATTTTGTGACAAAACCAGGCTTGCAATTTTGTAGGTGTAGGGTCAGGACTGAAATTATTCGGATTTTGTGACAAAACCAGGCTTGCAATTTTGTAAGTGTAGGGTCAGGACTGAAATTATTCGGATTTTGTGACAAAACCAGGCTTGCAATTTTGTAGGTGTAGGGTCAGGACTGAAATTATTCGGATTTTGTGACAAAACCAGGCTTGCAATTTTGTAGGTGTAGGGTCAGGACTGAAATTATTCGGATTTTGTGACAAAACCAGGCTTGCAATTTTGTAGGTGTAGGGTCAGGACTGAAATTATTCGGATTTTGTGACAAAACCAGGCTTGCAATTTTGTAGGTGTAGGGTCAGGACTGAAATTATTCGGATTTTGTGACAAAACCAGGCTTGCAATTTTGTAGGTGTAGGGTCAGGCACAAAAGAGTTCTGGCACAGAAGAGTCATGGAAAAAAATCACAGTCGCCACCAAAAAAAAGCTGCAAAAATGAATTCCGGCAAAAAATTTTTTAACAGGAATGTGGTACGGGGCTTTTTCTTTACAGCTACAAGTAGGGAACTTGGAGCTGTCGATTTTAATTTTCAGCTCCATTTTCCCAAATTACAGCTCCAGGTTCCCTATTTTTGGCCCCGAATTCCCTCGGTTTTATTGAACATAAATCAGGAATGCGTTAAAGCGCTTGCGTTTACGTAATAGAAATGAATACGGGGTCTTTAGTGCCACAAGAAGTGAACTTGGAACCATCGGAATTTTTTGAGAACTTGGAATCATGAGCAATGGGAGCTTGGATCCTTAAAAAGAAATTGGTTTGGGGTTAGATTTAGGCTTCGCTTAGGCTTAGGTACACGTTTTTAGCGGTTTTTTTTATTTTTGGCTCCGAATTCCCAACTTGTGGCTTCAAGTTCCCCAACTACGACTCAAAGTTCCCTATTTTTGGCTCCATGTCCCAGCTCCAAGTTCCCAAGACTCTATCGACCCTAAATCATAAAATAAAGCTGCACAAGAAAATCCCAGCACAAAAAATCCTAACAGGAGTGTGGTGGGGGTCTTTACAGCTACAAGTAGGGAACTTGTAGGCAAATAAAATCTAGCTGACCGCGATATTTGCAGTATGGAATCGACTATTTAACAACAACAAAATTCAAGACTTTTCACTAAAGTGGATTAATAACAAAGATTAAAAACAATATTTTAATAACTATTTATCAAATTACTTAATTTGTAATGCAAACTTTTTAAGGGTCAAAGTTGGTTATTTTTGTCTCATGTCTGCATTCTAATTTTCAGCGTCAGCCGGATATAATTCAACCATAGAGCTATTAACAAATTTTTCGAAACTTTATTCTGCTAACAATGAGAACTTGGAACCTTTAAGAAAAAATTATTTTGGATTTAGATAAGGTTTCGCTTAGGCTTATGTATAAGTTTTACCGATTTTAATTTTTAGTTTCAAGTTCCCGAATTACGGCTCCAAGTTCACTTAGCTTTATTGAACCCAAATCAGGAATGCGTTAAAGCGCTATTGCGTTCACGTCATAGAATTGGGCACAAGGAAGTCGAGAAACATAATAATTTCGTCTCAGCTGTTAATCTGTTACCTAATTTAATAATTAGAGTTTTTATTTGCACGTCAGTACATACCTATCTTTTAGTTTGTTTTTTTTTGTTTTTTAAGTAATAATCTTTGAGAAGATGTGGAAAAATTTCCTGAACTAAAATTTCTTGGTTTTAATAGATTTAGTTATAAAATTATTATTAGCATTATTGCGTGCGTTACATTTTTGGCACAAAATTTTGTTCGTAACAAAAAAGAGCATTCATCAAGAACATTATCATGATACGGTTTGCGTAATTATTAGGTTATAGCTTAGGCTCAAGAAACAAAAAAAATGTTTTAAATCCATGATTCATTGCATGAAAACATTTCGTTGGTAAAACACTTCGTCATTGGCAAGTTGCCCATTTCGCAACTAAACCTGCCGCTGCAAACACATTTTATATTCTATGGTAGTTTACTCTGGATATATAGTTTATATAACATTCATAGAGAGTTTTGCCGTCCGTAATTCTAATTTATTTTATACATAAACTTTTTATATAAGCACCTGCACTTATGCCCATTTGTGGCGGATTTCTTCGGTGCTGATTATGCACTTTTTATCGATGCTGCTACTTTTGTAAATGCAATATTCGTTCATTCTTTCGTGCCAGGACCCTTTTGTATTAGTTGCAATTTTTTTAAGACTCTTTTTGTTCCGGGATTCTTCTTTATAAAGCGAGCCGATTTTGTATTATATCCGAGACTAATTTTACTTCTTTGTTTCCTTATACGTCGCACCAAAATCATAAACCAAAATTGAGGTTTACTTTTTTTTATATTTTTTAATGCCGAAACACAATAGGTAAGCTTGGTTGGTGCTAAATTTGTGCTCGAATTTATTTGTTTGTTTTCTTAAATTTTTGGATTAAAGGTGAATTTCATAAGGGTGAAATTAACAGGGTAGTATCAAAAATATATAATACTATATATTATATTAAGGAAAAATATGTCACTCAGTCTCAGAAGTGAAACGATTTGGTGCCATTTTTTGAGCACTGCCATTAATTGTTGTGCGCATAAAATGGCAAAACAACTGCTCTTATTGAGGCATGTGTCGTGTAAATGGGCACTGCTCAAAATGTAGCAGTGTTTTTGCGCATATACTTGCATGCTAACTCGAACGCACTGCATTTTGAAGCACACTGCACTTTTTTAGCAATTTTATGCGCATATATGCGCATATACTGCACATATACTGCACATAAAATGGCACAACCGCTTGAAACAAAAAAAATAAACCTACTTGAAAACCACTACTTAGTTTGCACACTGTACACAAAATACAAACTTTTACTATAGACATACGAAAATAAAATCCAATGCAATACATAAATAGATCTTTTTGTGTATTGTATTGGATTTTATTTTTGTATGTCTCTATACTAAAAGTTTGTCTTTTGTGTACAGTGTGCAAACTAAGTAGTGGTTTTCAAGTAAGTTTATTTTTTTTTTGTTTCAAGCGGTTGTGCCATTTTATGTGCAGTATATGCGCATATATGCGCATAAAATTGCTAAAAAAGTGCAGTGTGCTTCAAAATGCAGTGCGTTAGAGTTAGCATGCAAGTATATGTGCAAAAACACTGCTACATTTTGAACAGTGCCCATTTACACGACACATGCCTCAATAAGAGCAGTTGTTTTGCCATTTTATGCGCACAACAATTAATGGCAGTGCTCAAAAAATGGCACCAAATTGTTTCGCTTCTGAAACTGAGTGACATATTTTTCCTTAATATATTATATAGTATTATATATTTTTGGTAGTATCACACATATTGGAGAAATTATATTTTGGTCCATTGTTAAAAACCTCCTATTTAAACAAAGTTCCCCGGTGTTATAGAACCTTTATTGTGGTGTGCGGTCTTTCGACTTAAATTCTCAACATTTTCATTCAAAATATATTTTGATTGAGCTGGATTAAAAAGTTTTAGAACTTGTTCCAACGAAATTCTTCCATAACCCTGCAAAGATGATGAATACAAAAAGAAGAATAGACAAATATGCGTAGGACTATTAAAAAATATAAACCTATGGAACCCAGTTTTAAAAAAGTATGGTTTAAAAGTTTAAAAGTTTTTTATATTTCGCATAAAGCGGGATATGTAAGGCCGATGCCACTCGGTGTTTACAATGCAATCAAACGCTATACTTAACACTAATTTTACTATCTTTCATAAATTGAAGAACTAAATTGTTATTGCCTTGTCTTTTTTAAGAAAACCTCCTCACCCTCCGCTCCCCCCCAAAAAAAACCAAAAGATTAAAGGATATAAAAAGTAATATCTAACTTCTTTGGGAAAAGTTTGTTGTTGTCTTCTTTCCGGAAAATCTGGTGCTGATTGTTGTTGTCTTCTTTCCGGAAAATCTGGTGCTGATTTTGTTGGTAACTCGTTGGGATGTTTAACCTAAATAATACATTAAGAAAAATTAAGTTTGGAAATCAGCAGAATTTTTATGATTAATACTTGTGAATGTCAAAAATCCATTACTACTTGAGACTAATGTAGGACAAAGTTGGTAGAAAAACACGACCACTGAAATTTCTTTAAGCAGACGTTCAATACTAGCCTTTAAAATGTTCTCAAAATAGAGCAGAAAAATGGAACGATTTGACCGCGGGCGAATGTTTGAACAAAAAAGTTTAGACTAATCTGAAGTAACATAACTGGCTATAGAAAATTAACATCTGGTTTAATTAAATAAAAGTTTAAGACCATATCCCAATGATTTTTTTATAAAATGATCTAATTGTGCAACGGAGTTGTAGCTTTTCTAGGTCCAATACAATACAATGGTAATTTAAAAATTAAACTTACAGCAATCTTTGATAATTACTAAATCCCAGTTTTTTTTAAATTAAACCGTTATGTTTTTATGTGTATAAAAACAACTATAAATTTGAAAAAAAAGGTAAATTTCGCGATTCTCAAAAATTGACTTATGAGTATGATTTTTCCGATTATTTTAAAAAAATATGTAGATTAAATATGAACTAACCAAATCATCCTTCGTATTGAGACAAATCAATAACTGCTGCAGTTGATCCCGTAAAAATTGATTCTCCTGCTCTAATTTTGAAAAATAGTGACCGGGATAGTGGTTGTTGTTGTGGTTTGATGGGACACTTGTTCCAGCTTCTCCCTAAAACAAACAAGAACCAATTTATTAACAAAAGTACGGCAGAAAAAGCCGCATTCATTGATTATCTGCTTTTAACTCAGGGTGCTGTTGGCGTATCATGGGTGGCGCGGGAGCGCCACGGGGCGATTTAGCCCCGCGGCGCCGCGCCAACCATAATTAGAGAACGTGGTTAAATTTTGAGATTCATGTTTATCAACATCTTATTATTCTAATGATCAATCCTTGAAATTGATATTCCTCTTTCGTTACTGATTGATCACAATTAAACATGGGCTTACGCAACTTTCTTAGGAGCCACTTTTTTATTTAGGTGCTTGTAATCGATTTATTGATCAAAATAATAAATTGAAATACAGCATAATAAAAACTTATAACCGCACAATAACAGCCTTTTGGCAACAATAAGGAATGTATAGAGCAGACAACGGACAGCTCCTCATAGAAATTACACAATAACAGCAGACGGCTGTGCTTGGTTGCTATTGGTGGCGGAAACCGCAATTTATAGTTGTTTTTTACACATACAAATATAACCTTATAACCTAATTGAAAAAGTGGCTTGTCAAAGATTGCTGTGAGTATGTTTTTTTCAATTGTCATTTCATCAGACTAAAAAAATGCAACAGTGCTGTGTAATTAATTCAACCTATAAATGAATTATTATTATATGGTAGAAATTTTTATTCAGTGGGCAGCTGGCCAAATCAAATAGAAATTTCTTATGGTGTAAATAATGTACATCTCAGACTGACCATTAGTCCACATCTTTTTTGTCTAAACTCACGCCCGGAAAGAAATCGCCCCTTTTTCCTACTTTATTCTTAGAGCATTTTTCAAAGCTAGTTTGGAATGGGATGATCGGAAATTCGCCGAAATATGATTTGAATTGAGAAACTTAAAAGGTTAAAAATTCATGAATGTCACGTGATGAAAGATTCGAATACGGTAGAGTTTATTTTGCATACGGTTGTGTGCAGCTAGTTGGAAGTTCAGCATGATAATTAGTACACTCAGTATTGATGCGCGGTTTTAAAACCAAAAAATTAAGATGAGTCAACAATTCGTCGTTACTCTAACACAAAAAGTCAAAATCATTATAAAATCAACCTGACTTTGACTTATTTTGTTTATATTAATTGTGAGTTAAGATATAAAACGAGCCACAGTTATGAGCATTTTATGACGCTTCTGAATCATTGTGTCAGAGTAAAGGCTGGTGTATACTTATTTAAAAACGTCCTTTGGACAAAGTCCAAAGGACAAACACAGCGTACAAACGTATTTAAAAACGTCCCTTGGACTTTGTCCAAAGGACGTTTTTACATAAGTATGAACAAGCCTTAACGGCGAGTTGCTAACGTACTTTTCAGCCAGGGGCCTATTTCATAAAGATCTTTTTAATTGTAAATTAATAAACGCATTTAATTTATTCTTATTCTATTAATTAAAAAATACGTACATAACTGTGGAATTTACGGATTTTGTAATAGTGTAATTTTTTTAAATTCTGAACGCAATTTTGTGAATATACTTTTTTATTTAAAAATACAAAAGAAAACTTTGCGTTTATTAATTTACAGCGGTAAATTAATTACAAGTAATTTTTATAAAATATGCTCCAGACCTCAATCTGTTTTCCGGGAGATTCAAGATTAGTTTTATAAACAAAAAAAATTGGACTTGATAATTTCGGACTAAAATAGTCTGCTAAAGCCAGCAAAAAGTTTATCATAATTTTCCAGTTTTTTTTTAGTCCTAATAAAAAAACTATTTTGAATATTATCAAATGAAATAAATTTAAACGTTACTACATGTAAAGCATCACAATCACAATGCTAAACCTTCCATTTGAACGAAAATTGTATTAAACATCTTTACAGGGTTATCATGCTACACAAATTATCACTTTCATCCAATAAGCGCTATGGAAAAAATATCCAATAAACGTGGCAACTTGATTTTCACAGAGCAAAACATACACTTGCAAATCAAATTATCGTTTAACCAATAGGTTACAAGAAATGTGTGATGTGATCTAATAATATCAAAATGTTTTGATAAAAACAGCTAACTATAGAATATTACAATAAAAATATAGTATTATAACAGAAAAACCATGTGGTAAGAAGAATTTCTTGTATTAACAGCCCAAATATAAAGTGTTACAACGATAATCTTATAGTAACGTAATGTTTTGAGATAAATAACTAGCTTTAATGGAAAACAGAAAGAAGAATTCAAACTGGCGTTTTTCAATAATGACATAGCTAATTTTACAAGTATTTTTTGTTTGAAATCTATTTTAAAACGTTTTTATAGCTATTTGTAGGCAAACTGTTTAGATGAAAAAATATTGCCCCAGAAAATAAAAAAATATTAAACAAATATATGGTTTGGGACAAACCATCTATTTGTTTTCATCGTTAACGGGGTTTTCGTTTTTCGCCAAGGCGCGTAAAAAGAGGAGTTTGGCTCAGGTTTGTTTATGACAAAACAACCATTATCTTCCATGGAACGGCTGTTCGCTAGATCGATTAGTTGTACTTATTTAAATTAAAACAAGTTGTATGCGAATTATTTATTATGTGAGATTTATCGATTAAATGGGACTTTCTCATAATATTTTTTAAATTATAAAGGTTTTTTTAAAAAATGCTGAAGATTTCTTCTCGATTGTGATTCATTTTTTCATATGGTATAGGTTATTACTGTTTCTATAGGTTATTATTGTTTCTACACTCCGATATTATGCTCCGAAGCTCCGACCAATTAAAGCGGAAAGAGCTTCGGAGCTCTGGAGACCCGCCATTTAAATGAGTGACTTCAAACTTATTTAAGCTTGTAATATAGTTTAAGTCGTTTTATCTGCATACCAATATAATGCACAGCTTCGGGGATGACTTGGAGAGGAAAAAGAGGGGGGGGGGAAGAAAAAAAAACGTGACTTAAGCAAGCGAACCTAAAAAACGAAGCCCTGCTTTGGAGCTCCGGAGCTTTGGAGCTTGGGGTTCGGGGGAACATTACCAGATGTAATTTGGAAAAAAGCATACTAGATAATGGTGTTTCTTTTCTAAATCAGATGGTCCGCATTGCTTTTTAACTATTCATTTAAAATTAGTGCCATAGTAGGGTGACGCTCCAGAGCTTCGGGGTTGGTTGCTCTGGATACGCTCTGGTTGCGGGGACCATTACTAGATGAAATAAAGAAAGGCGCGTACTTTATACTGCTGTTTTCGTCCAAATCTGGGGTCCGCCTGACTCTTATTATTCATTAAATTGATACCGAAATAGGGCTTTGGAGCTTTGAAGCTCCAGAGCTCCAGAGGTCGGAACTAGTTTTGCAAAAAGTTAATTTTACTTTTACTTAAACTAATAAAAGTAATGGATTTCGGATTACTTTTACTTTTACTTGACTTTTGAAATTTCAATTACTTTTACTTTTATTCAAATTTTTTCTTGCAAATACTTAAATTATTTTAAGTAACATTTAAGTAGTTTAAACGACTGAAATCCTAACTGGCTTGTTGGAAAATGAGTGGCAGAAAAAAATTTTAAGCCTAACATGCTGAACATCATATATTTAGGCAAAAAACTTATTAAAATAAAAATTTATACAAAAAAATAGCAAAAAAACTTTGGACTGGAGCTCTGGAGCTTCAAAAACCGGTATTTTGTTCCTTTCAAAATTAGTTTTATTATACTTTTACTCTTACTTTTACTTAAAAAATAGGTCTTACGTTTACTTTTACTTTACTTAAATAGAATTTTGACCGTTATTTTTACTTTTACCTTACTTAAACAAAAAAATCACAAATTACTTTTACTCTTACTTTACTTGAATTAAAACTTTTCGATTCGTTTTAATTTTTATTTAAAATAATCAAAAATCATTACTTCTTACAACACTAGTCGAAACTCCAAGTAAAATTATTAAGTAAGCGAAAAGCGCGTACTAAATACTGGTGTTTCTCGTTCAAGTCAGTGGTCCGCATTACTCTTTAATTATTCATTTAAAATTAGTCTATAGTAGGGCGGTGCTCCGAAGCTTCGGGAGCTGCTCCGGAGCCCGGAGTTTCGGAGAACATAACTACATATAATAACAAAAAAACACGTATTAGATACTGGTGTTTCTTACCCAAGTCTGAAGTCCGCATAACTCTTTAATTATTTATTAAATTAGTACAAAAATGGGGCTTTGGAGCTCCGTAGCTCCGTAGCTTCAGAGCTCCAAGTTCCGGATAACATTACTAGATGTTAGTTTAGTTTAGTTTAGTTAATCGTGCACCCAGTTGTCGAGTAAACGATTAACTGTCTGAAATTATAAAATGCAGGTTGTTATATTTTGATTTAAATTAAGATTAATGTTTCACCCTGGTCAAAATCCATTGTTCTAAACGGAAAGAATCCTGTGCGCATCAAAGGACACCGCGCGCATAAAGGGACGCCCGCATTTATGTCTAATAACGCGCCGCGCCTTTCTAATAACCCGCCCGCGCGGCATTCTTTTAGCCATATTCCACCTTCATTTCGAAGCCCTGTTTTGCCGCTGCTCCTCCGACAACCTATCCCACGGAGCAAAACATATATGACGTGATTACGAATACTATATGACATTTTAAAGCTAAAAAAATTCTGAGGTGTTAAAAATGTGAAATTATATTTATAACGTACTAGATACTGGTGTTTCTCGTCCAAGCCCGGGGTCCAGCTAGGGTCCATTTCCCGCCGGCGAGTGTCCTTTCTCAGTCTGGGTGCTCACGATCAAGTCCCCGCTTTCCGATCCGAATGGCGATCCACCGACGCTCATGGCCGAAAATCCGCTACAACCGTCTCGATTTTAGCGAAATCCGCCCTTTATTCGGAACTTCCGCGATCCGGAATCCGTGTAATCCGGGAAAATTCAGCCGCCGCTTGATTCTGTTTATAATCCGCGTTTAGTATGCAAAATTTTTGAAATCAGGAGTCCGTATAATCCGAGAATAGTCCGGAACTTCCGTAAAATCAAGAATCCGTAGAGTCCTCCTTTAGTGGGTGAAAATTACGCCGCTCGATTTCGAATATAATCCACCGTATTTTGCGAAATTTCCGAAATGCGTGAATTCGCGTTTAGTTAGGATCTTCCGCGATCCGGATCCGTGTAATCCGCGAGTCGTCCGGAATTTCCGCGGCTGCGAAACTCCTACGTGTTTTCTAAAAATATAAAACAAGGATTTTTTGAATAATTTTTTTGTTTGAAACACGGTGGGTAAGGAAATTAGTAAATGTAAAAAACCATTATACTAACGTTTCGATGTTAAGCAGATCATCGTCAGGGTTCTAAATAATAATAACAACTGTAATACAATAGTATAATCACAAAACAAAAGTCGTTATTATTTAAAATCATCCTGAAAATCATCTGTTAAAGATCGAAACGTTGGTATAAATATTGTTTACATTTAAATCATGTCATAAACAAATATTCCTTTAAATTTACACTCCCAACACAACTTTAAAAGATTTCGTGAATAATCTGCGTTATAAAATCTAATTTTCGTCTTTGATTTCGAAGATTTTTTTGTTGAAACTTACCCTTAGCTCCTACAGCCTGGGAATTGTTTTTACAGGTTCAATGGATGTGACCTTTGAAAAAACAATGCATAAATACATGTTTCCTGTCCGCCATATATTTTTTTTTCTTAAGTTAAATTTTCCGCAAAATGGTGCACGGCAAAAGTTTGCAATGCCGTTTGTTATTAAACTTTACTGTTTTGATCAAAAAATCACGTTTTTTGCACGACAAATGCAATATCTTTACAAATAATCTATTAAGCACCACAATCATGTATCAGAATGAAGTAAAAAGTTGCCGTTTTTTAATGTATTACTTGTGATTTAAATTTTTATACTTATCAAAAAAATTTAAATTACATATTTACCAAAAAAACACTATGTTTGAAGCATATTATACATTTACTATCTTTATTAATATTTACTTAACCACTACAAATTATTTCATTTAGGAACAATAATTTAGGACCATTTATGGTAGAGATAAGATTTTTGCGAAATATCATCGGAACAGAAGACAAAAAATTTTTTACTTTTTACCTAACCTTTAAATTAAAATTTAGTGGCATTATTGTTTTATAAAATATTGTTAAAAAGTATCAAAATATTTAGTAAATTGCAGTACTTTGTAGTTTCAAATAATTTGTGTACATATCCCAAATGGCTTTAACCTGAAAGGCTGAACCATCTTACATACGGAAACTATTTGTAAGGACAAAACATTTATATAAAAATGGATAACAGCGTGGTGTTTTGGAAACAACGGATTAAAAGCTTGCGGTTTTAACTTAAAAATGTCAAAAAATCAAAGGATAAAAAACTTTAACATAAAGTAAAGTGTTTTAGACAGCTTAAATAAACAACAGAAATGTTTCCATTTATAATGTTAAATAAAACATTAAAATATTGGAATTTTTTTACTTGGCGAAAATGGCAGAAAATTGGCAAATAATTCAAACTTATTTCAAATTTATATATTTAAAAATTTTTTACATTACGTATATTAATACCATCTTACCAGAGTGGTTAAATTTGAAAGCCTTTTTTTTATTTTTTAATTCTCAATGACAGAGCACAATAAGTAGACAAACACTGACATTAACTGACAAACACCAGACTGAAAAATATTACAAATAGCCAAATTTTGAATAATAACTTAATTTTTATGTCTTTTTTCTATAAAAACAAATAAATCATAAATAGTTTTTCTAAATAAGTGCTTTGTTCGACGGGTTTTTAAATTAATATTGAAATAAATTAAAAACTAGAGGATTTTACACGCACAGGAGAGATTTAGTAAAGATAATATAGCTTCAGTGCTTTCCTATTTATTGGATACAAATATAGAAAGATCATTATTTTTAAGGAAACGTTTTTTTTTAGACTTCAGATGTGATTGAAATTTCGCCGACTGCTAAAAAGCTTGAAAAGAAAACTCGACAGCCCGGCCAACATGTTTATCTTATGCCCCTCTTGGGAAAATCGTTAGATTATAAAAAAAACCAAAATAGTTAAGTATGCCAACCAATAAAATTACTCAAACCATTTTTTTGACTTATTACAGCAACTGGTTTTACAAATAACATACTACAAATATTTTTTTTCTTGTGTAAAACATGATGAATTATGAGTTATGTACAATTAATCTTTTGTATATGGCTTCAAACTAAGAATAAATCTTATACTCTCACCAATTCGCTATCGAAAAATTTATTTCCTGGATATAATAATAATATTATTATTATTATGATTATTATTATTTCAAAACAGAATACTATTTTGTTTCGACGATTTGCAGCGTTTTTTATAAACGCAATTTTTATAAAAAAGTTTCTTCGCTGAAACAATTAATTCCCAGATTTTTTTGTACTAGCTTTGTTTTATAAAAATTACTTCGCGGGAAAGTTACTGATTGTGACTTTTTTATAGACTCTTCTATATAGACTTTTATTCCCTCATTTTTTTATAGGCTCTATTTTTGTTTGTTTTAAACAATGCGAAAAATTCCCTCACTCAGAAATTAAAAAAGTGCTCCAAAACTCGCCTTCCAATGCATATCTTACCAATAAATTTACACAAAAAATATTTAAGGTCAATGGAGATTTACAGATTTAGGGTCAATGGAGCTTCGGGAATTCGGAGCTGGAACTGGGAACCAAAAATAGGGAACTTGAAGCTATAAGTGGGGAACTTGGAGCCACAAATTAAAATCGCTAGTGACACGTCCATAGTATATAACTAAAAAATCACTAAAATAAACATTGTTCCCGCCAGATATGATCAAATAAAATAGGACAAAATCTGTAGGATTAAATTTTTGCTAAATGATGATGCAATAAATATTACTACGTAAGTAAAACGTTGTAAATTTATAATTATTGTTTTAAAATACTTTTAGAATGATTTTACCCAGTAATTCTTTTTTTGTATTTCAGCTAGCTGTGAAACATGCCGTCAATCAAAAAAAAAAGTCAATCTGAGAGCTTTTGTTAATTTTTCAGTCTGTACGAAAATAGTCTGCGGGAAAATTTTACGGGTTCCATTTTTTGTACAGAAAAAAGGTGAAAAAGTCCGGGGACATTTTTGCGCGGCTTTCAAACATAAAACAAGTAGTCGTCGTTACAACGGCAAAATGAGCCACACTTCGTATAAAATATGTGTGCCTGTGACTCATTTTATATTTCCAATAGGACCCTATTAACTGCAAAATGAGTCACAATAAAGTGTATTTTATAATGACAAAGGCTCATTTTGCCGTAGCAACGATGTAGTGTGATTCGACAGTTGCGAAGGCACTTTCCACACTCCAATATTTCGTCGTTACTCTGACACAAAAAGACACAATCATTATAAAATCAACGTGACTCTGACTTATTTTATTTAGATTGTTTGTGTGTTAGCCCGTTCCCGTAATTGCCTTTTCCTCGACTACAACCGTGAAACACGTTCGTGCGACCAATGTCATACTTCCGTCGTACCTACAGTTTTTTTGCGTGAGTAGTGCCCGATGAGTGAGCGAATTGAAATGGTTTAAGCGGTACGGTGGCAATATGCAGATTTTTCTCACGGATACAGTGTATTATTTAGAATATTTCATGTTGCAAAAATTTGCATATTGCTACCGTACAGCGTTAACCATTTCACTTTGCTCGCTCACTGCGCACTAATGGCGCACCAAAAATTATGTATAACGAAAGTAAAATCTAGGTCATGCGAAGAGCTTACCGTGGTAAGGTTTACGTACGACATTTGTCATACGAAAACACCACCACGTGAGACGAAGGTTTTACCTTTGTTGTACGAAGGTTTCACGGTTGTAGCGGGGGAAAAGGCTTTCACCGGAACGGGTCAAGATATAAAAAGTGTCACAGTTATGAGTATTTTATGAGGCTTCTGACTCATTGTGTCAGAGTAACAACGATTTTTACGTGACTTTGGTTGATTATGGCAGCAATTTGTTACCCTAAACCACTTAAACCTTACATAGCAAAATCTATATTCTGTAGCAAAACTTTTACTACAAACTTTATTAGAACTAAAATTAAAAAGAAAAAAATGAAGCAATTATTGAACTATTATTGGAAAAATAATATTTAGTTTCTTTTACATTATAACAACAAAATTGATCTTACTTTGTTTGAAATAATGCTGGCAAATAATAAATTTCTCCATGATATAATTATAAAATAAAATTGAATACATTGCTGGATAAATCTGCTATTCACATCGGTAATTTATGGCTTCAAAAATAAAAACTTATTTGTTGGAAAATTTCCGTTGTTTAACTTTAAAAAAAATCGAAGTTATACTCTTTGTTACCATGTTATATGTAATAAAAAATTTTGAAAGATAATTTCCATCCCTAAACAATAAATAAGGAAATATTAAAAAAATGGTTTAGCATTAAGAAGTTAAAATATATATTTATTGAGAAGTTAAAATATATACTATTGCAGTATTAAATCAAACCTTTTCAGAATAACCAATGTAGTCAATAATTTGCAAGATTTGTTATCGTCATGTCAGAATTTTAACGACCCTCAAAATGTCATTATAGTATTCGTGATTACGTCATATATGTTTTGCTTTCTGAGAATAGTTGTGGGAGGAGCTGTTTCAGCCAATCAGCGCTAGGGGAAAAATTTATCTCCAATGAATGAGAGATCTTCTTTTTTTCCTTGGCGTTAATTTGCTGAAAGTGATTTTATAACGTCATAACTCTGCGAAGATATTTAACACTGAAACAACTTCAGTTTAAATTATAGAGTTTTGACCGTCGTGGTTGCAACTGAGGCACTTGCAGGTAGAACTTGGAGCCGTAAATGAGCAACTTGAACCCGATTAGCTTGTGAAAGCTCAATAAACTATCCCTAAGCCTAGGCAAAAACCTAAATCTACCCCCAACTATTTTTTTTACTTTCGGCTCCAAGTTCCATTTTTCGCGGCTTTAAATTCCCAAAAATTTCCGTCGGCTCCAAATATCCCCAAACCATTTTTTTTTACTTTCA
Organism: Microlaimidae sp. YZB2_3; assembly: GCA_030248175.1. Taxonomy (NCBI): domain Eukaryota; kingdom Metazoa; phylum Nematoda; class Chromadorea; order Desmodorida; family Microlaimidae; species Microlaimidae sp. YZB2_3. Next base: position 83,945 of record JASAMX010008760.1, read on the forward strand.
CCTCTAAATTCCAATTTTGGCGGCTCCAAGTTCCTGGAATTTTTCGTCGGCTCTAAGTTCCCTCCCTCCTGACGGCTCGAAGACCCGTACCACCGAGCGATTTATTCGAAAAAGCATTTTGATGCATTTTTTATTATAGGCACCTTGCACTGGCACTCGGTTTATACATGAAGAATGCAATATACATAAGCGTCACCATAATGGATAATTACCGTATCTCCTACTTATTTTTCGTAGTATGCAGATCAACCGATCGAAATTTCGCGCCCTTTCGGTCCGTGGATCTGCATACTACGAAATATAAGTAGGAGATACGGTAATTATCCAATATGGGGACGCTTATGTATATTGCATACTTCATGTATAAACCGAGTTCCAGCGCAATGTGTCTATAGCAATCTTTGTGGAAAAAAAATGTATTTATAAGGTTGAAAGTAGTTGTAGTTTACTGTAATTCTTAACTATTTTTTTTTTGAGATATTTTCACAATTCCCAGCTTTCAAATTAAATTAAACAATGTTGAACAAACGACAACCGCTTAGTTACCAGCATCTTAAAGGCTGCTTGACACGGGACTGATAAGTGACAAGTGACAACGCGTTTACACTCGTTTTTAAAGGTTCTAAACCCGGTTTCGTCCGTTTATAACACGGCGGTAAAACTTAATGAAAGTTGAGTAATTGTAAGTAAACAGACACAAAAAAAATCAAAATTTTAGTGGTAGATAAAAACAAAAAATAGTGGTAGGTAAAGGTAAACTTTAGTGTATTAAAGCGAAAAGGTAAAAGTCCGATCATTAGAGTTTCAACCGAACGCTAAAACTGAAGAAATTGTTCCAAAAAAATCGATTATAAGCGTGTAGTTAGAAGAAAGATCATAATCCGGGCGGGTTATATTAAAACAGCTCTGGGACAGAATTATTTGTATGGATTAAAGGGGAACCGCGCCTTAAGAAACGTAGTAAGCTACTATATATGTCGCCTTGAACATGGCGCATATAGATAGTATACAAGCCTCTAAATTGTATGAATATCTGGGAAAAAAGCCCTTTTGAATTTTATCGACACAAGGCCCGCCGAGTTTTTATATTTACATCTTTAGCATCAACAGCCATAAGCGGAGCGCGAAGACAAGCGATGGAGAAAAAAAAACATTCGCATTTATGGACGTCGGCATAAATTTAAATACCGCGGCGGAAGCCAATTACTCCCCACACCCGCGCCGATCGTAATAACACCGACGCGACGAACTTTGTTTCCCGCTTGGATCAAAAGTTAATGAGTCACACATTTAAAATTAAACATTTTGACGTATAAAAGTTTATGAGAAGCGTATATATCTATTTGTAATTAACAACATTAAATTTGGCCTACTACTGAAGCTGCTGTGTTGCTCCAGAAGCAAAAAAAAAAGAATTTTACGTCCTAGATGTGACCGCCGCCCCTATGACATTTAATTCGTAACAATATTTGCTTTGCTTTTAATATTGATAGCAAAATTATTTTCTTTTCAAAATTTCCTCCTTTGTTGCATAAAAATGTTCGTAAATTTTTATTTTAGAAATCTCCCCTTACATGTACGTTTTGTACAATACTTGATAAAGGTTTTTCGACTTGTAATCCAGGGGAGTATTTCTGGTCAGGAAAGAAAGTCTCTGCGCTGATTGGTCAGTTCTCATGAAGTCAATAAACCGTCCTGTATATTTTTAACATGTATTTTACAAAAAGAAGGCGGAGATTTGAAAAATAAGAATTTACAAACGTCCTTATAAAACATGCCCCAGATGAACAATAATGGTTTAAACAAATTAATTAGAAGTTATAAAAGCAAAATATAATATATATAAAAATAAAATACGCTAAAACATTATTTTTGGAAGAAATAAAATTTTCAGTGTCCAAAAGCTAAAAATTCCACTCGATAAAATTACACACACATGCATAAACACAGAAGCAGACACACATAAAACCACGGTCGCACCTACGACGCAAGCCCAAACATACTAATACACGCACGTACATACACGCGTGTACAAACGTGCGCACACGAGCACACTGAAAAATATACACAAAAATAAACACCGCACATAATCATTATCAAATACAAACACGCAAAACCACAAAAACAGGAAAAAAAGTCGCGCCTGAATACACGGATACACACATATGTAATAACACAAATACATACATTCACATAAAAAACACAAACATAAACACCACACAGACACACACTTGATCCCGTTTGTTTTTGGAGGTTAAACACGACTTATCAAACATCAAAAAAAATTTATTGTTTATAAAAAAAGAACATTAAAAAAGCTTGGGTGCAAATTTCGTATTTTGAATTGCACCGTGCTATTTGTTACAACTCCCGTTGTGTTTATGTTACGAAAATACAACGCCCTAAATACCAGTTATAAACTCAATCCAGTTAAAAACGTGGAATTTAGAACGTCAATTAACGAGATACAGAGACTGAAGGTTGTATAACTTTAATTTTGCAGTCCAAAAGTTAAAATTAGCTAATTATTTTGTGGTTTTTTGTTAAAAATTTAATTTTAAGGCATCATAATAATGAACGTCACATTATTTATTTTCAAAAACACATGCGTATAATGAAACTAAATTTTTTTTATAAACATAGTTAAAAACAAAGTTTATAAAACACAAAAATAAAAGACTACTTAAGCTCAATAAGTGCACTCACAAGATTTTTCGGCATTTTCAATTAGAATTGACCCGGTTAACGTACTAAATTTATTTAAACAATATATATATTTTTCAAAAATAATCTTGATTTTAAAGCGCCTACATATTTTGATTACGCCATAGAAACAAAAACAAAACAGCATAAAGATCTGTATAAGTATCTTTTTTTTTGAAAAAAGCATTATCATCCAAAATCAAAAACTGAAACACTATTCTACGTTCATTTTTAAATTATTAACGCTAAAAACAATAATCAAGCGAAAATAGAAACAAAAACATGGTCAATGAAATTCAGTCAAAATGAAAATAATTCTTTTTTTATTGTCGTCATTACGTCGAAATTCAGTTACGTCGATACAAACAAACAAAAAATGAAACAAAAAGCGTAGAATAATATTTATTATTAGCTTTATTAGGTCGAATATGCGCTTGATCGACATCCTGTTTTTTTAATTTCATTACGGGAACATAGAATAAAAATATTGCGCAGGCTGCAATAACGTAACGACAAACGCAAAAATTAAAAAAACAAGAACATATTTTTAATCATAAGTCAAAAATGTAGCAAATAATAGAAAAGCTTTGAAAATTATTATCAAATTTGAAAGAAAAAAATACATATTTTGCTCAATCGGCTATATCTCAATATTGGAATGGTAAATTTTTCAGAAATTAATCTTAGTGCGCTAAAAATCTATACTTAGAAAGTTTTTCTTTAATCAAGGAGGCCATTTCTATGGCTGACACGGTAAAAAGCTGGTCCTCAAAAAAACCTGTTTCATTAGTAAAAAAAACTAAGAACTGCCTTTTGGTATGATGATAACACAAGCATTTTCTAAAAATTTATATTAATTATTTTTCCGTCAAAATTTAACGGTAAAATAATATTTCATGAAGTTCCAATATATTGTTTACATCTTAATTACACCAATAAAACTTATACCTTAATTGCCCTCTTTTTTGTGCTTTCCTGAAAAGTAAAAAAGTTTTATGACAGACTTCCGAGTGTTAGGAGTTGGTATTAAAAAGTGCACCTTCTAGGTTTAAAGTGTTTGTAAGCGTAAGCGTTTGTAAAATGGTCATTAATTTTGGCGGTGCTTCAATCTATTAATAAACTTCAGAAAATCTTAAATTTAAAATTTTAGAAAGCAATAAACTTTGAATTTCGTAGTTTTTAAGTTTCATAATAGAATTTTTAAATTATTTTTAAACGACCAATCAAAATAACATGGCTTCCTTAATGACCGACATTTGCATGTTTTGTTTTAAATATTTATGAATCTGATTTTATGATTTTTATGAATTTCGAACGTAGGAGTTGAGGAAATTTCGAACTGAAAACTAAAAACCCAACAATAGAGCCAAAGTTTGAAATCGATAAATACCAAACCTAACGCTAAGCCTAAAACTAATCTCCAATCATTGTTTTTGCTCCAACTTCCCAGTTTTGTGGCTTAAAATTTCTGAAATTTTGCGATGATTCCAAGTTACATTGTCTACCGGCTTCAAAAAACTTTTGTACTCGTAATTAAGCGCATGATTTCGTTACGTTTTTATGGTATTATCAATAATATATAACATAAAATAAACAAAAATGTTTGATTTCATTTCTTGCTAAGACATTTATTTAGTACCATAACTGAGACACGCCCTAACGTGGGTGCGCCCCTATTTAAAAACAACCCAAATATTATAATTAAGACCGTGTTTTCGAATAAGCGGTTTTAAAAGTGCGTTTAACGGCTTTTAATAAAACGCTTTATCTTGATTTGCAAATATTTTAAAATGAATGTCTCATACCTAAGTATTTTACAAAACATGTCATGCAAATTCAGTTAAAAACATGTGAAAATAATATGAAAGCCACATACCAGTGTTTATAGTTGTAGAAATATTAATTCCATATTCTGTTAAAACACAGCAATTAATAACACTTGAATAAAATGCAATATAAAAATACGTAATTTAACATAAAAAACCGTAAAATTAGAAGTGGCAATTATATAAACGAGTTTATTTCAGACAAGCTACAAATTATAAAACAATTCGAATTAATAAACTATAATACCGTTGTTACTCTGACACAATGAGCCAGATGCGTCGTAAAATACTCGTAACTGTGACTCTTTTTATATCTTAACACACAATTAATCTAAACAAAATGAGTCAGAGTCACGATGATTTTACACTGATTGTGACTCTTTACGTCAGAGTAACGACGAACTTAAGTTTATTCATATAAAACCTATAGTCTTTGTCTGTTGTTTTTCTTCGATTAAAAACACGTTCATACATGAGTAATTTGGATATAAATTGAGTTTCTAGCCGTGTTAACGGATTAGTTACAACTAAGCGCAAAGGATAACAAGTTCAAACGCTGTATTACGACAAAACAAAAAAAAAACTATAAAAAAATATTTTAAATCAACTAAATATATTTTTAACGAAAAATGTAGAATTTAAAAAAAATTGCGTTTTGTTTGAAATAAAAAAATCGTTTAAAAAACCTTACCGCGTTTCGCTAGAAATTAACGTCTAAAAATTCACGGCTATTCAAGCAATGCAGCCGTTATTAAAAAGTTAAGTTAAAAGAAGTTTCCACCTAGATTAGAAGCGTTTTTGAGTTTAGCTTGTATGGATAATTTTTGGGCAAAAAATTCGAACCGAAGAATGATTTCTTGCTCTTTGTAGCGTTTTAAAAGTTAACTTTCACTTAAATTTTATGAAGAATACCCTTTAGTTAAACCAAACTTTAAAGGCTGGTTCATACTTATGACAAAACGTCCTTTGGACAAAGTCCAAAGGACAAAATTCCTTTCGACTTTGTTCAAAGGACAAATACAGCGTAAAAACGTCTTTTGGACATTGTCCAAAGGACAAGTTCAAAGGACATAATCCAAAAGACAACGTGTTCATACTTTTTGTCCTGTGGACTTTTGTCCTTTGGACTTTGTCCGAAGGACAAATTTTAAGTAACATTCATACTTCATCCAAAGGAAAAAGTGCAAAGGACGTTTTGGCTTGTTCAAAGGACGTTTTGGCTTTTCTAAAATTGTCCTTTGGACTTTGCCCAAAGGATGTTTTGTCATAAGTATGAACCAGCCTTAAGAAAGCAGTCTGTGTTTAAGAAGGCAGGGTGTATTTATAGTGTTATTTTTTGTTTATAGTCCAAAACACTTAATCATAAACGTACTGCGCGAAACAGTAAAAAAACCCGGATTTCACAAAAAAATATCCATTGAACCATTGGCGGGTTGTTTAAAAAACAAAGGTGCCCATTTAAGTTAGAAATGCCTCTTTAAGTTGGGAGTAATTTAACTATTATAGTTGTGAAAACTCCCTAATCTTAAATTACGTTGTTAAAATATAAAGTATAAGCCCTATAAATCGGAAAATAAGTCAAAAAATTAAGTCAATGCCAACAAGTAACTTATGAATTACAATTTATTTTAATTTTTTTTTCTCATCATGATCACTTCATATAAAATTACTTCATAAATTATTAGTTTTTAAAAATTTGATAAAATATCTCCTCTTAGTTTTATTTTATTCACAAGAATTTCGAGTCTTTCCTTTATTAAAGTTTCAATAATTACGATTATTTAACGAAAAAACTATGAAAAACAGAGAACTGTTTTTTCCTTGCAAATCGATTTGATTTTTATGCCGTTAATATGGCGTTTTATGGCATTAATTATGGCGTGTCCTAGTAGAAAGGTGTAAACGACTTTCGGTTAAAAAACTCAGGCTCGAACCCAAAGCCGTCCTCAGAAACACTTGTGGGACCGTTTTAAACATTGTTTTATACAGATACATAATTTATATAACAATATAAAAACTAAAACCGCAATACACTATCACTGTTAAACAAAATCGTGTGAATATCAAAAGGTTAATTAAAGTTTTTTAAATATAAAAGTGACTGTATTGAGAATAAAGCCTGGAAAAACACTTGTCTTATTTGGAATGAATTCTCAGAAATCTGCAAAAATTCAAATTCCTATTCGCTGTTTTCCATTTGTACATATGAAAATTTGGATTTATAGGGTCGATTATGTCGGCTCACCTTCAAAAGAGTCCCGGCACAAAAGAGTCCTGAAAAAAATCGCAGCTGGCACAAAAGAGTCCTGGCACAAAAGAGTCCCGGCACAAAAGAGTCCTGGAGAAAATGCGTTCATGCGCCCAAGCGCTGCTAGGGCTGAAGTCGGCACAAAAGAGTCCTGGCATAAAATCAATTTTTAACAGCTGACATACAATGAAAAAGTGTACGGAGGTAAAGCAACGAAAATACTAAGCCCCAGGCGCCTGTTAAGACACAATAAAGCGGAGTAGAATAAGAAGTAAAAAAATAAATAAATAAAATAATAAATCAATAAAAATTTGTTAATTTTTAAAAAGTGGCGCAGTAAAAACTTATACTGTAGCCATGTTTAACAACACTTAACCGGTATTTAACTATTAATGTTTTCCGGAGAAAACAGAATTTTTTAAACTAAATTTTTTTCAACGTGTATTTAAACGATAAAATAGCCTAAAATGCGTATAGAATAAATTAAAACATAATCAAACAAGTCTCTCCATCTGCTTGAAATGGCTGGTGCCCCGGAGCTTGATATTGAAGGGTAGAAAAATCACTTCTGTTAACTTTTTCTTTTTTTAAATCACCTATTTTTTCTGCTTTAAAAGTAAAGTATACCATTTTAAAAGTAAAAAATTGTTTAAAAAACTACACAAAAGATTTAAAAAACTATAAAGGTTACGATGGAAATTCAAATGTATTGAAGAGAATTTCGCAATTATATTAGGAGGTTATGTTCGTTTTAGTAATAGATTCATCAATTAATATTTATTTAATGGTATATTCAATTTTTTTTATTACAATTTACTTTTTTATTAAAATTTATTTTTTTATGTGTTTTTTATTCATTATATAACTACTTTTTAGGTATTTGTGGTATCCATTTTTATCTCACCTCCCATTATTAATATAATCATCATGCAAAATCTTTCTGTACATTCGGAATTCTGTCGTAATCTTTTATAATATATTTAAAAATGTTTATAACATTTTTTTTTAATTTTTAACTTAAAACGAATTATAAAACAAATTTGTGATTATGCTAAAAGTCCTTAAGATTTATAGGTTATTTAAAACCATATTAAATTGGACACATCTGGTTGTCCTTACAATTACGACCAAAACACTTATTTGATAAAAATTGTAATATTTTAACTACGAACAAAAAATTTATCCCAACTAAAATACTTATTTAGACATGGTTTTGTTACTCAATTATGTCAAAAAACACTAATTCAATTTTATATAATTTATACCCAAACACAACACATGACACAACACAGCACACACACAAACCCAAACACATGTTTTTCTTATTTTTTAAATACTTTACAAAACTTCGGGCGTATTAATAACTAAATAATAAAAATACTTAAAAACACAAATTTTTTACCGGCGTAATTCTTCACACAACCTCTTAAGAGGCTAATTAAAAAAACAAATAAAAAACTGGAAGACAGCTGAGGTGTGAACATTGTATCTCATCCGTGAAAAATTGATTTTATGCCAGGACTCTTTTGTGCCAACTTCAGCGCTCGCAGCGCTTGGGCGCATGAATGCATTTTCTCCAGGACTTTTTTGTGCCGGGACTCTTTTGTGCCAGGACTCTTTTGCGCCAGTTGCGATTTTTTTCAGGACTCTTTTGTGCCGGGACTCTTTTGTGCCGGACCCACTTTAATTATAAAAATTTATTTATTTTCTTGTTTAAATGCAGAAAGTTTGGTACCGTTGTGTGAAGAAAAAATCAGTTTTCGTTTAGAATACGAATTTTAAAGGTACCAATTAAGCAACTCTGTTATTTTTAATTATTCTCCCACTGTTTACTAAATTGGTCGCCATATTGGTTTTTCGCTAAAACAACTTTGCCTCCAAAACCTTATTTGATCAACACCTTTGCACCTGGCGTGTATAGGGCTGAGCTCTGCACAAATGGATAAACTGAAAATTCTGATTATTTGTTCACCGTGTTATGAAAGAGTATCAGAAAGGTTTGAAATTGCCACTAAACTCGATACTTTAGTGGCAAGAACTGAGATTCTGGCAGTTGATCCCGGAGAAGTTACAGACAATGAACATGCGGAGGAACATGCGGAGGAACATGCGGAGGACGAGCGATCCCATGGACAACTATTGTGAGAAGCGGCGGCAAAAGGAAAAATTTTTCTACAAAACCGCAGTCCTTGGCTGATCGTATTTTTTCAAACGTGACATCTCAGCTCTATGAAAATAAACTTCATGATAATAACAGCAAGTTTATTGTTGTGTCTGGGGTCTTGGAATCAGATAATGACTATGCTGCTGCCGACCCTATTCTCCTATCTATTCTGCAAAACGATCAATCATCCCCAAAAATCCGAGAAGTGTTTCAAATTGGTAAAGAAGGAGATAATCGTCCACGGTTTTTCAAGCTTTGTTTTGATTATCGGCAGAACGAGAGTACTTTTGAGAGCGCGTCACTTTAAAAACTTTGATGAATATAAGGGAGCATATATTCGGGCCTCATATACTTGGGCAGAGCATATTTGGATTAAAAATCTCTACGATTATCGCAACATGCTAAATGAAAAAGAACGTACAGACCAGTATGTATGTATGTAATGAATCGTAGACCCTGGAAGCTCGAAAACTAGTATGTATGCAAAAAAACGATATTTTTAGAATTAATCTAAGTGAAAATATGATCTCAAACAAAAAACACACAATCGTAACATTCCAAAAAAACAAATAAGGCGGGTGAAGTTTGAAGTCGTTGTTTGAACTGTACCTGTATAAATGCTAGATCATTTAGTAAACAAGGATGATAATCTTCATATGCTTTTTAAATCTGAATCTTATGATCTGTTATTTTTTACAGAAAGTTGGTTTACAAAAGATATACCAGACTCTTTTCTGTTACAAAACCAAAAATATTCTTTACTAAGACATGACAGAGAAGGGAGAGGAGGGGGTGTAGCAGTATTTAAAAACAAATATTTTACAGTATGTTGAAATAAAAACTCCTGCCAAATTTATGATGGATTTTACCAAATTGATTCTGTAGTGCAGAAAGTAGTGGTTAAATCACCGTTTTTTAGGTCTTGTGATCACTGTAGAGTTTGCACTTAATGTTTCTGAAAAATCTTTTCTATGTCCTACTTAAAAGTTAAAATTATACCCAATGGTTTTAAATTTCCAAAATATATAAAGAAATTAGAAGCTCGTAAGCGTAGTCTACATAAAATTCTAAAAACGAAAACCAAAAAAACACTAAAATCTTTGCAGAATTAAAAAATAAATACAATCAATTTTGTTTCATTTATGACAATGAAGTTAAAAAATATTACGAAAATTTGGAACGCAACGTTATTAACAGCAATAATATTAATAATTTTCATAAATATATAAATTCAAAAACTAAATCACAAGCTAACATTCCACCTTTATTAAACGGTGTTCATGCGTATATAGTTGACGACAAAGAAAAAGCCACATTGCTCAGCAACTTCTTTGCTTCCGTTTTTACAAAGGATAATAATGTTTTGCCTGATTTTCCCAAAATTGTTCCTGAAAATATCGGTTTACACTTAATAAAATTTGATTATGATAAAGTTTTAAAAGTATTTTTAAATTTACCAAACAAAACATCTCTAACTCCAAATAATTTATGTGCATTTTTTCTTAAATCTATAGCCTCAGAGGTCGCTTCCTTTATGTATATTCTAAATTCTAAATTCTAAAAAGGGAATTTTACCAAAATCGGGGAAAAATCAATTGTTATACCACTTTTTAAAAAAGGATTAAAATCTTCAAAAGAAAATTATCTTCCATTGTCACTGTACAGTTATTTAAGCAAAATAGCCGAACGTATAATTGTTGACGAATTACTTGTATATTTCCACAGTAATAGTTTAATCACAAATGAGCAATATGGGTTTGTGACAAAACGTTCAACGTGTACACAATTATTAGCCATGCTCAATAATGGACGAAATGTGATGTGTCAATAATATGTATGGTGTGGACGCTATGTACATTGACTTTCCAAAAGCATTTGATACCGTATGCCACACCAAACTTTTAAAAAACTTAAAGGCATATGAAATTAAATTTTGAGCTATGTAATTGGATAAAAAGTTTTTGTCTGATAGGACTCAAGTTGTTTTATTCGGAAACGAGCTTTCAAAAAAAGTTTCAGATTGTTCTGGTGTCCCTCAAGGGTTGGTGCGAGGCCTGTGTTATTTGTGATATACATAAACGGTATTATAAATCGCCTAGAAGGTGTTTGTGGTATCAAGCTTTATGCGGACGATGGTAAAATCTATCTTGCATGAAAAGATAAATAATCATGATCTTAAAGTGTCGTTGCAAAAATTTAACAAGTGGGCAATAGATTGACAGTTAAAGGTTGCTTTTCAAAAGTGTAGTGTTTTTAGCGTCGGTAAACAATCAGTTGAACCATATGATTATACTCTGGGTATTATAAATATTAAACCTGTTAATAAAATTCTGGATCTTGGAATTTTGCACTCTAAAGGCTTAAAATGGCTTAAAATTTTCTTCGCATTGTGCTAAAATAAGCGCTAATGCATCTTCCCGAGCCAGTCTTATTTCAAAATGTTTTAAAAATAACAATATTTTTAAGCTTCTGAATGCCTTTAAAAGTTATGTAAGACCCAATTTGGAGACAAATGTTCCTGTTTGGAATTTTTATCTTAAGAAAGACATTAAATTATTACAAAAAGTAAAAAAATTATGACCAGAATGATTTGCTACCGTTGTAACATCCCTTTTAGTGACTACAAATCCAGGTTAAAATTTTTAAATTTAAAATCACAAGAGTTTCAACGGCTTAAAATCGATTTTACTATGGCTTATAAAATTGTTCATGGCTTGGTTGAACTAAACAGCTATGACTTTTTTTAATTTTAATAGAACCCAATTTTTTTGTGGGAAAACAAAATTCAAATTTTGAAGTTCAATTCAAAGGAATTCAAAAGTTGAAGTCAAGAAAAAAATCTTTATCTCGACTGTCGAAATTATTTTTTCTCAGAACAAATTTTAAAAAAATGGAACTTTTTATCCAGAAGCACTGTAGCAGCAAAATCAGTTGCAACTTTTAGAATTTTACTTAATAAAAAAGATGATTTCAATTTTTTTTGTATTTTGTATTAAATCTTGTGTAGTTTTATTGACACAAACCAATTTCTTTATATTACTATAGGCACCTTGCACTGGAACTCGGCTTATACATGAAGTATGCAATATACATAAGATAATGGATAATTACCGTATTTCCTAATATCTTTTGTAGTATGCAGATCAACCGATCGAAATTTCGCACGCTTTTGAGGATTGATCTGCATACTACGAAAGATAAATAGGAGATACGGTAATTATCTATTATGGTGACGCTTATGTATATTGCATATTTCATGTATAAACCGAGTTCCAGTGCAAGGTGCCTATAGTAAATGTTAATTTTTTACCTACATTAAAAAAAAATATTTTGTTGGATTTTGTTATAATGAGTCAAAATTTGCAAGGTTCCTATTGTAAATGTTAATTTTTTACCTACATTTTTAAATAAAATATTTTGTTGGATTTTGTTATAATGAGTCAAAATTGTAATGTAATTTAATAATAATTCAAGTTTTTAACAATTTTAATATAAAGGGGGTTAAAAGCGTAAAACCTTTACCCGCTTTTTGCTGGTTGTAAATGTTGTTTTTTTCTTGCTAAAATATGCTTAATTTGTTTTGTGTTGTAATTTTACAATTTATGACAATAAAATTTTATTTCATTTCATTCATAAACTTCATTACTTTTACAAAATAGAGCAAATGAAGCCAAAAATATAGGGAACCTATATGCCAGAACTATTGTAGACGAAGGCTACTTGTATGTTTATAAATAGACAATGTAAGTGTATGTGTGTGTTCATAAACTCCCCCCAACCGTAAAACGGATTAAACTAAACAAGGTATCATGGAAGCTTAGAGTCCAAGGAACGTCATAAAATGTTATTTTTAAAACTTCACATGAATATCTTTGTGATAAACAACGCGTTTTTAAATCCATGAAATTTAGATATTAAAAAAATTTGTCTCTGAACGAATTGGCTTTAACTTATTGTTCAAAACTAATTGCCATCCTTGTGTTGTAGTTTCCTGTAGTTTTAAAAAAATTAATATTTTAATTAACTTAAATTATTTTTTTATATCTTTTCTTTATGCGTGCTCTAGTAGCTACTATTTACAATCCTATATTCAGGCAAAAAACTTAAAAGAACAAAACTTAAAAAAATTTAGCTTAAAAGAACCAACAATTTAAATAACAATCGATATAATTTTGTGTTATAAATAATTTTTTAATTAGTAAATTTAACATTTCTACAAAAATGTTATAAACAATTTCTGGTAGGCTTTTATAAATTGTACACCATAGTAAGCTATATTACGTGTTACAATTCATTAAACTAATATTAAGTTTAAAAATATTAAATTAGTTTTTTTTAAATATATTAAGTTCATTTGTTTCGCGTTAACAAAAAAATTGCAAAGGTTAAAAAATTTTTAGTCAAAAAGATTGGCTTGTTATTTGGGTGTTGCCATATAAAATGTATTGACAAGGGTTTAATTACAATTTTATTGTGTTTTTATATATTTTTATGCGTTTTTTTATTTTTTAATTGAATTTAACTTTATAAAAATTTTTTTCTTAAGAAGATTTATTGTGTTGTAAAAGCTTGATGGAAGCATCAACTGATGACGACGCACTCCCCTTGGGCTAGTCCTAATAACTTGTCTTAATGTAAGCGTCAAAACAAGTTATTAACAATTGATAGCTTTATTTAAAAATATGTTTTTAAAAATATTTTTTGGTTTTTTAATTTATAATTTTACTAAACCTCTAACAAACTAGTTTTAAACTAAAGGCAAATAAAATCTAGCTGACCGCAATATTTTTAGTATTGAATTGACTATTTAACAACAAAAACATTCAAAATTTTTCACTAAAGCGGATTAATAACAAAGATTAAAAACTGTATTTTAATATTTATTTATCAAATTACATAATTTGTAACCTAAATGTAAATTTTTTAAGGGCTAAGGTTGATTGATTTTTGTAAATTTTGTAAAAAGTTGGAATTAAATAAAAATTCTGCGTTCTTATTTGTTTAAAAAAACCGTCATTACCGCACAATTTTAATTGGTCCCTTCATGTCTGCATTTTAATTTTCAGCGTCAAAAAGATATAATTCAACCATATATAAAACTCTTTTTAATTAAAAATTATATAAAGCTATCTTTTAATTGTCTTTTTGTATTTGCTATTTTTTATTTTTTTATTAATTTTTATAAAACGTCTAGGACTATTTACCTCCTAAAAAAATTTTTGGCAGTTTTGTGCCCATAACCGAGAGGCTATAATTTTTTACTTTTCAAATATATTAATAGTTATTGGAGAGCGAGAATATCATGTATTACAGAAAGATTTTTATTGACATATTTATACTGAATAACACATTTTCATTAAAAAGTAGAGGATCTTGTTCCCTAACCACAAAACAACTTAGGCTAAATAAAACATGGATAGCTAATAGTCCAAGGAATCTTTCAAAGAGGCTTAGTTTTTGAAAAACATTCACATTGACATCTTTATGCTTGACAACGCATTTTTACTAAAAAGGGTAAACTAATCAAATCAAACCATTTATTTTAGTAAACAATTTATTAGAAAAAAACAACAAAAACAAAAAAAAAGACAAAAAAATGCATTTTATAGCCAAAGCGAACAATCACGGACGTTATATAATTTCAAACTCGCTGTTTACTAGATAATTTCCCTTAGGCTTATGAATAAATAAACTCTAAAAAGGACCATTATAAATGCTATTTTTAAAATGTTTTAGTGTAGAAGCGGTAATTTGATTTTTAGAAAGACGGTTCTATTGGGACACGACTGTATTACAAAAAAAAAGATTTATGGCAGTTATTCTTGATTTGTGAACCTTAAATTTAAGTGTCTCCTTGTAGGTAGAGTTAGTTATCAGTAGAAAGCTTATAATTCAGGAAATTTTGGAAGGGTTTAAAATTAAAAGAAAATTACATCAACATCTTTATACTGGACAACCCATTTAAACCAAAGTAGTGTTTGGATTTTGCCACTTAAAAAAACATTTTGTCACTGAAAAATTTTTTGGCTCCAAACTGGCTTAAAAATGGATAAAAGAAACGTTAGTTTATGAGGATCTAGAATATCATTTTTTTGGGAAATACAGTCATAGACACTTTGGATTTTGCTACTTAATTTTTTTTATTTTTAAAAATTGGTTGTATTCAATAATAGTCTATGGAGAGCAAAAATATCATCTTATATTTGACCCACCTATTTTCACTTCGTATTTTGCTACTTGATTTTTTTTTTATTTTTGAAAATTGTTTGTACACATTAAATTAAATCATTATTACATTTTCTTCACGTAAACACTGTGCACGTAAAAAGCTATGACAGCTTCCTGATAGACGCTAAATGTTTTCTCCAAAATAGTGAAAAACATGTGTTCTAGAAGTTTCAATTGTGTGAACAGTTTTTAATTGTATACAGTTTTTAATTTAAGATTTGACAAAAGATTAATGTCAGATTTCAAATTAAAACAACAATTTTATAAAAAATATCAATTTACAACATGAAAAACTATATGATAGCCAATTAGCTTTTTACCAAAGTTAATTTGAAAGCAGTTATTTTCGAACTTTATTACTTTAAAAAAACAACAAATGGAGGTGAAAATACAAGAAAAATTGCATGTCACACGCACGGCTTACACGAGCTGCTTGTAAAAACAAACTGTTCTAAATAAAACATATAAAACTACATAAATTAAAAAGAAATAAAGATTTTGAATAAGGCCATTTATTTTACATTCTAAATAATCCCAGGGGCCTATTTCATAAAGACGTTTGTAAATTTTCATTTTACAAATCTTCGCCTATTTTTTAAAATTACATGATAGATAGGATATACGACACGGGGAATATTGATCGGTCAGGTCAGCGGAGATGAAATGACGTGGCTGCGATCAATCAGCGCAGAGCAGTGCGCGGAGATGCTCCCCCTGGAGTACAAGTCGAAAAACCTTTATCGTGTATTTTACAAAAAATAGGCGGATATTTGTAAAATGAGAATATACAAATGTTTTTATGAAACAGGCCCCAGGTCAATAAAACTTATACATATTTAATAATAAGAATCTTATTATTTAAAAAAAAAATATATAGTCGGCCCACTACTGCCCTGAAAAGACTTTTAGTCGGCTGTATTCGCAAATTTAGGAATGGAACAATTGCACTTGTCTTGCGTCAGAGTTCAGTGTATTACAATCGGGAAAGTGCAAGATTAATTGTGGATGGAAATACTATGTGTTTTTAGTGGGTTTTGCTGCAATGGCTTTTACAACATTCGTTGCTGCAATTCCAGTACAACAAGCAGTTTTAAGGTATGTACAGCTGGATAGCCTCGTCTCTAATAGGAAAATTCTTATTGATTAAACAAATGAAATCATATTTTATTCATTAAATGACATTAAAGTCATTAAATGAATGAATATTTTTTTTTCATAATACAATAAAAATATTTGATAGACAAACTATTATTTAGGAAAATAAAAAATATAATAGATCATTGACAAAAAATTAAAAATTTATTGAACAGAAAATATGTCTATAAGCTAAATAAAAAAGACTTTTAAACACCACAGCTCAAAAATTCAGAAAATTTAATATCATAAAATTTTAAAACCAAATCAGCATAAATTCTACAAATGTTAAATAGTAAGATTTTCATGTCAGAATTTTAAGGACCCTCATAATGTCATATAGTATTGGTGATCACATCATATATGTTTTGCTTTGTGGGAATGGTTGTGGGAGGAGATAAAATTTGGAGATCTCTAAGTTCATAGGAGATCAATCTTTTTCTCAAGTGCTAATTGGCTACGCGATTGATTCTATAACGTCATAACTCTGAAGTTCTTTAACACTGAACAACTTATGGAAGGGTTTTGACCACCGTGTTTAAACAAATTATTGTATTTAAATACTTGTGTCCACTCACAAGGCCACTTCGTTTTACTAATCTTTTGGTAAAACTGTGTGTGACCTTTTTTACTTAATCTATATTTTTGCATATAGTAAGTCAACCATACATCAAAGCAAAGTTATGTTTTTCATATGACTATTATCTTTTGAGAATTTTCTGACAGTTGTTATTCTGACAATATTTAAACTAAATTGTAACCATTGCAAAAGCTTTTTCACTATGGACCGACAAAGTTCAGAAAAATTTAAGTTATTAGCTACAAAAACATCAAAAACGGGAACTTAACTACTAACTAACTAACTACAAGCAATTTTGATTGACGGTTTATGGTAATTTTGATTTTTTATGTCTCATTTATACTACAGAACTTTTATGTGTGGCAATTTGAAGTTTCGATTTTGTTGCTTATTGGATTATTACTTTGAATTTTTGCTATGTCTCATTAATACTACAGGAACGTCTTTATGTGTTTCAATTGAAAGATCATTTTTGTAAAACAAACAAGAAGAAAATCCAAAATCGATCTTTATGAACCTTTAAATTTGACATTTATTAAAAATAAACTTATGCTACCAAGTTCTTCGATTCAGAAATGCACAAATTTATTTCAGAAGTTCTATAGAAATACCATACTAAGCTTTAACAGAAGCCATAGTAATCTTTATTAAAAATTTATTTTAACAAAAATTCACAGCTGGGCTAAATTTGACAGCTTGTTTTAAAAATCTTTTGTCTAGCAGTGTACCTATGTAAACAGCAATTTCAATTTTATATGGGAAGATTGGGATATCTCTACAAACAAACAAACAAACAAACCAACATATACTCTCTCAGTCATTTTACTGGTTTTGGAAAAACACAAATAATAGAAATGTAGTAAAACCATCCAAAATTTTCAACCATTAGAAAACTTACCGCTAAACCAGTAGCGTATATACTAGATTTCAGTAAACGACACAAACTGGGAAACCATTCACAGAATATTTATTTTTCACGAAATTAAGACCGAAGAACAGTAATTTAATAACTTAGCTTATTCTTTTTTGAATAAGTTGCTAGTGTTATAGTTTTGGTCCTTTTACCTCCAGTATATAACAGCAATATAAAAAACGAAAATTTACAAACAATAAATATTAATACTGATTACAATGCATAATGTGAGTATACAGTAAATTAAGCTTTTGTAGAATAAGCTTTCGTTTAAAGAGCGCTAGAAGAAACAGCAGGACAAGATATTTAAAAACAGTTATCAAATACACTGTAGAAGGAAATGAAATAAAATAATAAAATAAAAACAAAATGATTACCTCTGTTTGTCATAAAAATTCCATCCAAAACCACGCCTTTTACAATAACGTGTTGCAAAAACTCAGACTCCCCAGCAGAAGCTTTTAAAATAATTCGAACCAGGTAGTTAAAGCCTGTGCACATGTTTTTCGATGCTTCCAGTTCAGTTTTAAAGATATAATTTGCACTTTCCTTTTCCTTCAATTAAAAATTTTTTGAAAAAAAATTCTTTTTTCTTTATTTGGAGAAAAATAATAATTATTCTTTCATTTAAACCGATCTTAAATCAAAATTTTTCGGGAGGTTCGTTCTTAGCAATTTTTTTCTGTTTGTAGAATGTAAAATTTTTCAATATGCCAAACAAAAGTTGGTTTTCATCAATATTTTTTTAAAAAATCGCACATTAAAATATATTATTGTTTTTTTTCGGTTGATTTTGTGAATGCAATAATGTTTTTAAACTATTTTGATTCGAAGTAGTTTTACAACCAAAACAAATTCTCATTTTTTTGTTTTCTCAACCGATCTCAATGAAAAATGGGAACAACAATGAAAAGTATGCGTTTTGTAGGTGTTAATTAGTAAATACTTAAATATTATAACTAATTACGGATATGCCATTTAGTATTTACTGGTCTTAAGCAAATGTAGTAAACTTAATAATAGATTTCATAACTGTAGTAAAGTTGATATTGGTTTGAAGAGAAACCAGTAAATAGTGATTTATTTAGCATTGATTACTTTTTTGACCAAAACAATAGTATGAAATATTGGTTTCAAAAACCAGTAAGCTGTCTGAGAGAGTAAAACTGTACATTAACTACAGTATTTAATACAGCTTACCCTGGCTGACCATATTTTTTTGTAATTTTAAAAGCGCACTAAGATTGACTTGACTCTGTTATGACATTAGATTGACAAAAGAAACATGATTTTGATTTTGAGTGAGCTTTTGAGGAAAGTGCTGATATTTTTCTTGTGAGCATATCTAAAATTAAAATAGAATGTGTTGATAGAACAAAATAGCAAAAAAAGACATTCTTTTGGTTTCCAAGCATTTCACAATGACAGATCAATACTTATGTTACCACGTTTGTTCCTGGAGACCACCATATAAGACAAACTTACCAGCAAAAAAATCGTTTTCCTTTTAATTATACAAAATTAACACAATCCAATGGTGTCTAAAAAAAGAATTCTGCATAATATATTGTAAATAATAGTTTTTTAGTCATTAATTTGTTTGGAATTCTTTTTTTTTGGAAGATTTTTTAGGTTTTTTTTAAAGTTTTTGTAGGTTTCTTAGCTTGATGTTTACGTTTCTTTTAAGATTAGGAAAAAAAACTTTTTGTCTAAAATCTGGCAGTTATGTCCTTCAAAGATAATATGAAAAATGTGTTTTCTTCTTGCGCCACCCGTACAATGCACAAAAATTCCATGAAGGGTGGGTTTTAGCTAAAGTTATATCAGCAACAGTGTTGATATAGCTTTTTAAAAGGTTAAAACAAATTTACAGCCTACATGTACAAACAGCTTAAATAAGCTATAAAAAGATTAAACACATCAAACTGCCCCTATGCAAAAAACTAATCCACACTACACAACCAGGCTAAAAAACGACTGTAAAACCAAAAGGTCGCTGTGCAAACCCCATAACAATGGTTAATTTTTTCCAGGAGTGGGAAAAGGAGGTCAACAAGAGAAGGAGTTTGCCAGACGGTCTAAGCCAGGTCTTGGGATCCAAAGAGCCTGGCTACTAATTTAAACTACTGCCTGGCCTGGTTGGCTACAAATTTAAACTACTTAAATGCCAGGTTAATTTGTTAATTTTGCCTGTGATCCCATTTGTATTTTATTTTTTTTTAGATGCGTGCCTTTTAGCCAAAGATCGTTGGGAATGGGATTAAGTTGGATTTTTATACGAATAGCAGGTAAGAAGAACTAATTCTAACAGAGTAAGCAGACGACAACATAAAAGACACACAGATAAATTTATTTAAGCTAGCCTTTCCAAACGACTGAGCGGGGAGAGAGTGAAAGCGCTTCATTTCTTGGCCCTAACAAGAGCTATAACCACGGTGAATTACCTAAACAAACGTTCTAGCTTTTAAATAAAATCTTTTTTCTGATTCTTATTTTAAATAATAGAGATAGAAACTGAACCGAGGTAAAGGTGGGAAGTTTCACCCGGTAAGGATGGAGCCTTATTTGGGAAAAACTATTTTTACCTGCCTCCTACCTGCCTCCACCCTGCCTCAACCTTGCCTTCAAGGCCGTTTTAGCTGTCCATTACCTGCCTCCTAACCTGTATTTGCTTTGACATAGGCAGGGACAGCTGCCTTTTACCTGCCTCCACCCTGCCTCCTAGCTGCCTCCGAGGCGGTTTTATCTGCCTACTACCTGCCTTCAGTCTTCCAGAGGCAGGTTTAAGAGCCGTCCTTACCGGGTTAAAGTATTTTTAAAAAACATATTTTTGAGAAAATTTTTAAAGCCTTAAGCTTAATAATATTGGAGTTACAACAAATTTTTATAAAACGATTATATAATAATCTATAGAAATCATTTGAAATTTACTTTTGCGTAAAATTGATTTTTCCAAAACAATGTATTTTATTTAAGTTCTAAACTTTAAATATAATTTTGATCGCTGTAAATTTCTAAACTTTTCAGGAACTATTCCTGGAAGCATAATGTTTGGTGTTGCAATTGATGCAGTTTGTTCGCTTTGGAAAAAGGAATGCGGTGTTTCTTTGAGTTGCGTCCGGTACAATAGTCAAGGCGTTGGCTATGTCATGTTTGGATACGGTATTTTTTTGATTTATAAAGCCTAAAGGTGTAGTATACATAGATACAAAATTTTTGTGTTTTTTGATGATTTTTTGTAAAAATATTAGCCTGTACATCAATTTTTTTAGTTTTTCAACGGTTCAAAATTGTGACATTTCAAAAATGGCCAAAAAACACATTCTGTACTGAAACATTTAGGTTATAAAGCAAACCTAGTTTTGAAAGAGTATTTTGTTGAATTAACTTTTTAGTGAACTCGCAAATAATTCAAGAAACTTGGATTTTTATTATATTTTTAAAAAGTGTAGTTTGAAATAAAGTAGACGGCAAACGTGCTCTAAATCTTACGCTCTTGGAATCTTGCAATCTTTTATCTTAAATATGAGAACAAATGTCTATGCTAAAATTTTAATCTTAGCATTTAATTTTAATTTTTCTTGTTTTGACGAAATATGCACCAAAACAACTGTTTTTTTTGTTTGCCCACAAGTTTCCTTCTTCCCAAGTTTTGAAAAATATTAATAATAATTTTTTTGGTAAAACCTTAATATTTTAATAAACAATTTGTTGAAACAATCAGAAACTAAAAACATGTTTTTGTGATAGTGTTTATATCAATGTTTCGCGTGATATTAAAAAAAAATAGTTTATGCAGAATGCCGTAAAAAATTTATGACGATTTTTAAATGATCATTTTTAGAACTGCCGGAATATATTAATAAAAAAATTACAAGGCTTTTAAAAAATACAATTGCAACAAAGCATTCGCAAAACTCTTCATACAACCAACCATAGTTACACGGCACGCAATACAAACATGGACAGACAACAACTAACTCAAAGCAAGAAAAACAACAACCACACACTTCACACCAAATCTTGCAAATCTCACTTAAACTGCAACAGTTATTACAGCCAAGAAGCCAAAATTTTTAAAGCTTACTTTTGATTTTAAGTCTTACAATCAACACACTTTGCAAACTCACATACCAAAGCCCGCAAAACACTCAAAATCACAAACGCACTCACAACAAGATTGTGAAACAAACAAAAAAACAATAATACACAAATACAAGGCAATAATAACTCAAGTAGTAATCGAGTATGCCAGCACACTTTGAGGCTCCACAAAATCAAATCCACAAATAAAAAACTTTAAACAATACAAAACACAGCTCTCAGGGTCGCAACAAGGCACAGCACAGACGAAAAAATGATGATTCATGCTATGAGTACGTCACTATAAATAAACTATTTCTGAATAAGGGTTTTTTAATGTAAAAAAATGGTACAATGGCAAACAGTGCCAATTATATGTAGAGGAAAATTTGAGGAACAGTAGGCGACTCGTACATTTTAAGGTTTCAAATATTGCCACCTGCTAAGTGCGGCGCTGTTTGCGCGATTAATTTTTGTTTTTTAATGTTTCATTTACAGAAAATGTTTCTATTTTAAAGTTTGAAATGGTCTTTATGAAATTAATTTTTAAATTTTTACTAGTTTTACAAGCAGAAGATTGGAAAATAAAATCTATATAGTTTTAAAATATAACTTAAAAGCAAAAATCTAAACCTTATTTTTGCTAATTCGACATCATTGTTAACGAAAAAAACTATTTTAGCAAGGATTTCTAACTATAATGATGTTTAATTTATTAGAGAAAGTTTTTTGAAATATTTTTAAGATTTTTTAAGCTTGGTTTTAAAATTATGTCCAAGACAAAAAAATAGTATTTTAATATTTTGATAAACTTAATTTAACTTAATTTAAATTAAACATAAAACACTGAACTTATAAAAATAAATTTATTTTGTCTGCTAGTTTACTTGGGCTAAAAAACTAAATAAGCAGACCGGCAGTTATATTTTGTTAAGTTGAGAAATTATTAACAACAGAATTTAAAAAACGAACAAGAAAAAGTGTCCAACGTTCGAGTTTTTGAAAAAACTTAAACCATTTAAAATTCCCTTATAATAAATCGTTAAAAATGGCGTTTTCTAAGCAAACCAAAAATTTTTTGGACATAAAAATTTAAAAATTCCTACAAATGATTTGTAATATTATCATTTTATTGTCCAACCAAAGTTTTTTATCCTGAAAATAGGTAGAATAAAACATAAAAACACAGGGGGAGAGGGAGGAGGGGGTTAGGACGTAAATTTTGTAAGTTTTTATTTTGAACCTTAACCGCTTATTTTGTAGGTGTTAATCCCATAAATGGGAAGCTTCCGGATTTTAGTTTTAAATGCCTGAAATTACTAAAAAATTACGGCCAATCTTATGTGGCAGAGAATCTAAAGGAATCATTTCAGTGTTTTCATACCAGGGTTCCGTTAGATTTTAGAGAAGAGGGGTTTGAAATAAATTCAAATTTTGGCAAAAAATGTCTGTAGAGCTACAATCCTACCAGCTCTGCGCCCCTTTGCCTAACAACTCGATAATATTCTCTTGGAACTTAAAAGAAAAAGGTGACTTTTTTTAAATTTTTTAAAAAAATTTTATAAAACTGTTTTTCGATCTAAAATTACTGTTTTTTCATTAATTTTTTTAAACCCAAGTAACCAAAAACTGGTAAACTGCACTCAATAAAACGCGATATTTTGAAATATTTTCTAGGTTTTAATCTTGCTCCCTCTAAATCCGGGTTTATACCTTTTTATTTGAGAGATTCGCTTTTATGGAAACAAGTTCCCAAAAAGCCAGTTTTGCTAAAAAATTAAGTCGATTATCTTAATTTAAAAAAATCTCGCTGCGTTATCGATTGATTGTACCTATTTTGCGTTATTTTTTAAATATACCTACACTAGGTCTTTGAATTAGATTTTGTGCGCTAATCGGTGTGTTTGTACGTTTTTGGGATATAATCACTTCTGTTTTAAGTTTTTTTCCTAATGAGGTGTAATATGTTGATAGTTTTATCAAAAAATGAGAATATTTAACTTTTAAAATGGAATTTGTACATTATGTTTTAAAAATTAATTTGACAGATTTTTAAAGGTTTTTTTTTGTTTTAAATAAAATTTTAAAATAATTTATGGTAATAGGGTATCATTGGCTTTTTTGGGAAAGTTTGTAAGAGAAATATTGATCAGCTTGCACTGGGTTTTTTAAATTAGCCAACCAGACGGGAGAATTATTTTGATGCATTGCAACACAGAAAGCATGACAATCATTAATCAATTTAGCATTTTTAACAGAACACAAAAAGTGCATTTGAATTAGCATTATACTGCATAAAATATGCAATGTAACTGCAATGATTAATGCGTTTTACAATTTAGCAGTTTATGCAAAGTATATAACACCTTGCAAATTAATCACTGCAAGGTGCATTTTGCACGTTCATTGTTGTTAAATATTTTGCAGGATACGCAAAAAACAGAACGCGCCTCTATCGTGAACAATAATTTGCACATTTTTTCTAAGAGAGTATTTAGAACCAGTCTGTGGGTTTTTTACATGGGATTCAGAAGTTTGAATGCAAAAGCTCATAAAACAAATTAAGATAATTTAAAAATAAGTAAGTGTCAAGCACTAATATACTGATAAAAAAAAGACACGCATGCATACTCAAGCAAGTTTTTGCTTTGGTTATTTTGGTATGCTTTGGTATTATTGCAGTTTCACTAAAAATGGTTTTCTTTTATTTTAAGCAAAATATTTGGTTTTATGTTTATTTTTAACGATTTTAATTGTTTTAGAACATAAAAATAATGGTATGTTAAATTGTATTGTTTTTTGTTGTAAAGTTTATAAAGTTTAAAAGTATAACATGCGACGTTGCTCTCTTTGTGTTCGGAATATAACAAATTCATATAGATTATTTTGTTCAGAATATCGGGAAACCATTTTTTCCATAAATATATAATTACTTTTACCAAAACAAAAATCCCCAAAGCGTAAAAATGGAAGCGATTACTTGTGTACACATGCTTTAATTCTCTTGTTATAGTATTTTAATTTTCCATTGGAGATTTAGGGTTTTTAAAGTTTTTAATTTTTAATTAAACTCAACAGCACGTAGAAGCGACAGAGCCGTCGCGACAGCCGCCGCGCAGAATAATTATAAAAAAAAACAATAACGGAAATGCCCATTTTATTTTGAATTAATTTTATTACGCGGCCTGAAGTCGGTGAAAAATGCAACTAGAGTGACATTGAATGTTTTAAATTTCGTTTTAATTTAAACGTAGCGAAACGAGTTAGTTCATTTTGTAATTTACAAAAAATGGGCCAAAATCTTATACAAATTCTCTAATGTTTATTCTATAGGAATATATAAATATAAAAACATAGGTAAAAACATATTGTGACAGAAAGTAATTTTTTCATGTATTGTAATGTCTTTCTGCGCAATAAATGACGTTTTCAGATATAAACTTGTATATTTTTATTTTATTTTTTTTAATTTTAACCGTTTCAAGTATTTGGAAATAGATGTGAAATGAACTGCTGGTATTAATTCAACAACATTCAGTGTTTAAATAATGTCGCTTCCTGATGGCATTCGGGTTTAGTGTGAATAATTTTCTTCCGCCTACTGTTATTTTTCCATGTGCAAAGTTATGGCTATGCGTAAAGTGTGTAGTGTATGAATATGGCTATGGTTGAATTGTGCGGTTATGACGTGTTTTTTTTTAAATGAATTGGAATGCAAAATTCTTTTAATTCCCGCTTTTTTGTCAAATATAAAAAAATTAGTAAAAATTAACCCTTAAAAATTTAAAAATTTTTGTGCCAAATTCAGTATTTTGATAAATAATAGTGAAAATAAGGTACTTAATTTTTAATATTAAACCTTTTTTGCTGAACAATTTAATTTGATTTATTGTTTAATGTCGATTCAATGCTGCAAAACATCCAGGTCAACTATTTTGATTTGCTTGTAGATATTATGTATCTAGGCTAGGCGTATCTTCTGTCTAGTCATACACAGTTCATTCCGTAACTTTGCGCATGGCAAAAATAACAGCTGGTGGCCAAGATTAAGCTGGCAAAATTAAAGTCAGTTACCTTATGTTCTGGATTTGCGAAAAGCATTTTTCCCACTGATACTGCGTGTCCTGTAAACCCACTTAACAACAGATTCATCTATTTATTACTTTAAAATAAGAAATTTTAGGAGTTTTAATGAGATTTATAAATATTGTTACTTTATTCCTCGCATGGAAGGCATATGAAGGTCCTGTGGAAAAAACAGAATCAATTAGGAATAAACGCGAACGTACTAAACACGAGGGTAATGGGCTAAAAAACTACGTTTTCCACAACTCCTAGATAATTGATTTTTTGTACATAGGAATCAAGGGTATTGGACACAAGGGAATCAAAAGTATTGGGCACAAATGTACTGATAAATTTCTGTTGCTCTGGTGAAAATACTGGTGTTCCTTCCATAGCGGATGACCGGTTTTTAGAGCTTCAGAATTTAACTCTAGTTTGTGCTACATATTTCTTTAGATTATATTAAAATAATGTTATGGTTCAATCATGTTATTGGTCAACTACAACTTTTGAGAGCTTATTAAAAACCTTAAAAATACTAACGCGTGTTAAAATAAAATACTCTAAAACCTATTTGTATGTTAAATAATCTATTATTTTTTTAAGAGGTGGAACTCTGCAACTTCTTTCGCCACAATTGAACGTAACCCCGGAGCATGAACTTTTGGGGGTTGGAACATTAGTATAGTACTGTTAAATTTGTTTATTCAAGCGATTCGTAAACTGTCCAGTTAAAAAAGAATAACGATTATCTAGAAATAACAGAAATAAAACATCATTTAGAAAAATTAATAACATTAAAACAATTCTGTTTACTGTTTGGCAAACAACTGAATATAAACCTCATTATGACTTTTTTTAAAAATTAATATTCATTAGCTTAATTGTGTTAATTCTACTCCTCTATCAACTTTTAGAGCTATAATTAAAGCGCGTTAATTACATATCATTGAGGCGAAAAACCATTTTCCTTTTTTTCAAAAAGTTTAAGTTCCACAATAGACTGAAGTTTCATAAAATGAGTAAATTTTTTACATTTGTAATACAAGAACATGAATTTTTTAAATTATCAAAATTTCAGAAATTTTAAAATGTTTATGCAGTCTTTCACTAAAAATTAACACACCCATTAAATCAATAATAAAACCCTTAATAATCAACAGTTGGATTAAAGGTGCGATGCGGAGTCAAACTTTTTGTCTTCGATTTTGATATTTTTTGTGAAAACATTACCGGTGCCCCCAATAGCCCACAAATTTTTTTTCAACAAAATATTCCAAGTCGTTCAGGAGTTATGGACCCCAAAAAATGGCGTTTTTTGACAATTCTGTACGTGACAGATTGCTCAATGGGTATAACGATTTACGTTACAAATTATGCACTCACAAAAAGCGGCCATTTTCTATTTTAATTTGATACCTTGATCGTTAAGATTGGTGCAATAATTGTCGAAATATTGCATTTCCCATACAAAAAACCCGGAACTTTTTCATTAAAAACACCAAACGACAGCAGTGATTTTGTAAAGTTTGCCCAACCTTTCTTTCCTTCACTTCGTGTTTTTAGTGAAAAAATCTAGGATTTTTTGTACAAAAAACGTAATATTACGCAATACTTCACCAATCTTAACGATCGAGGTACCAAATTAAAGTAAAAAATAGCCGATTTTTTTGAATATATGATTTGTAACTTAAATCGTTGGATACCTATATTGAGAAATTTTTTACGTACAAAATTGTCAAAAAACGCCATTTTTGAGGGGTCATAACTCCTGAACTACTGGAGATATTTTGTCGAAAAAATTTTTTGTGGGCCATGTATTGGAGGCAGGAGTAAAGTTTTCTCAAAAAATTATCAAAATCGAAGACAAAAAGTTTGATTCCGCACCGCACTTTTAAGAAAAATGTAGTCTTAAAAAATGCTCTAAGAATAAAGCGAGAAAAAGGGGCCACTTCCAGCCGGGCGTATGTTTAGACAGAAAAGATGTGGACTAGTCTGAGATGGACATTGTGGACCATAGGAAAGTTGCATTTGGTTTGGGTAGCTGTCCGCTTAATAAAAACATTTACCATGTGATAATGGTTTGTTTATACATGTTTATACAATGAACTAATTACACAACACTTTTGCATTTTTTTCTTTAGTCAGATGAAATGTCAATTGATTATGCTCACAATAATCTTTGAAAAGCGAGAAATCGCCACTTTTTTAATTTGAAGATTTTATTTGTATGTGTAAGAAACAACTATAAATTTGAAAAGTAGCGATTTCACGCTTGTCAAAAATTGCTGTACGTACGATTTTTTTCAATTGGCATTTCATCAAACTAAAAAAGTAGTTGTAAAAGTATAAAGTAGCTATGTGGTTCATTTAAGGAGCGCAGCTCCTTAAATGAATTTATAGTTTTTGGATAAAGTAAGCTATCTGATTCATTTAAAAGTGCGGTACGGAGTCAAACTTTTTTTCTTCGATTTCGATTTATTTGATGAAAACCTTACTCTTGCCCCCAATAGCCCTCAAAAATTTTTTCATCAAAATATTTTCAGTGGTTCAGGAAATATGACCCTCCAAAAATGGCGTTTTTTGACAATTCTGTACTTAAAAGATTATTTAATGGGTATTAAAACATAAATTATAAATTGTGCACTCAAAGAAAGCGGCAATATTCTCCTTTAATTTCATACCTCGATCGTTAAAATTAGTTAAGTATTTTTTGAGATATTGCGTTTGCCGTACCAAAAACCCGCGATTTTTTCTTTAAAAACACCAAACGACGGCAGCGATTTGATGAAGTTTG
>JASAMX010008761.1:0-7500 GCA_030248175.1 Microlaimidae sp. YZB2_3
GATCAAGGGTAATGTTGGTTGAAACATATGATTTTTTTGTGCCACTACGATTAGTGATGAGAACTACGTTTTACCTTTCCCTTTTTACACACTCAAAGCTCCTGTTTTTTTGGCAAACATTTAGAAGTTATGCCAATGCTTTCAAAACAATATAAAAAAATAAAAAAAACTCGTAGTTAGTTTCCAATAAACATTTTTAAATAAATATAAAAAAATAATCGAAAAACTACGTTTCCTCTAAAATTGTAAAATTTTATCAACTTAAAATTTTGGCGATTATGACGATTTTCATTAAATTAATTACAAAGGTTTTAATTCTATATTTTTTAACAATATAAAAAATTCTGACAACTTCAAACTTCGAAAAATGGACTTTGAGTCCCAAAAATGATTAATGTAATACCAAAATTGCTAAAATCATGTATTTTTCAAAAAATAAAATAACTATATACTCTGCTCGAAAATACAAAATGTTAAAACCTTACTGTGTTTTTCCGTTTCTTCTCACGGTTTAAATATTCGGCCACACCCGGCGGGATTTTGGCTGCTGCCAAGGGGTGTTCACAAAATGCACCATAACAGAAAACTGGAACCCCATCCCGTAATCTTATCGTTCGTTATTAGGTTGCACTGTTATATATTGAAACTGATTTAACACACAAAATACAAACAGAAAAAAATAAAGTTTCAAAATCAGTTTTTTTTTTTTAATTGTGGTCCATCATGGAAGGATTAGCATATTTTTGTTTACATATTTTCATTTCCAAAGGCACAAACAAACAGTCATAAAAGGGAAACTGCCGTAACAGGAAAACTTATCTAAAGAAAAGTGAACCTTATCCAGTTGTGAAGACCTGGAAGCTTCATTCTTCTCCCATTATTAATGCGTCCAAAACCACGGGAGATTTTTACCTCCGGCACGTGAACTACGTAGTCGAACCACAACTGACGGGAAGACGCATTTTTAAAAGATCTCGGGGAGGACAAGGGCGATCTGAAACGAAATAAACGTGACAATAAGCGACTTTTTAAAATGTTTAATTCGACCAAATAGATCCAGATATCGTAGATGAGCCATTTTCATTTAAATCCTAATTAAAGCTAAAACCGCTTAAAATTAGGTTTTCACCACAATTTCATAATTTGAAACAATTTTCTGAAAAAAAATCATAGAAAACTTTTTATTTTGGCACTTAAATAAATTTTTTCTCAATTTTTGTTTTATTTTTTATATTTCCGCTCAATTTTATGTTTTTTTTTAGTATTAATGGTCGTCATAGTAAAAATTCTAGGAAAGACGAACAAATAAAAATTTATGTTTTTTCTCTTTTTAAAAAATCATAAGTTTTCATAACAGCGGTGTTGGAAATTTGATCCAAAAAATCGTTTACTTCCTGCTGTTCTAATAAAAATTATTATAATTACGATGTAAAATTTTAAGTTCGCATGATAGTTTATGCAAAAATTTTTTGTGTAAAAAACTAATTAAAGTTATATAGCTTCGCATTCAATAACAGCAACTTTTTGCGCACACAATAATTTTTTATTATTCTTTCAGGCCATATCTCTATCATTCAGATAAAGTTTAAATTATACTAAAAAAGAAAAAAGTATAGTTTGAAATTACGCTTTTTTGAGTTGGTTCCACACTATTTTGTTTCAGCGGTTAATCTCACAATATTCAGTAAAAAAACTTGGAACATTTGGGGTAAATGTACACATTGTCAGTAAAATATATTAACTTTTTGGGAAAATTTTATCTCCAATTTTAAATAAACGTATTTTGAAAACAAAAATAGCAGCAAACAATTCGGAAATTTGGAGCTGAGGAAACTTGAAGCTAAAATAATTAAGTGTTTGCAAGGAACATTTGAAAACATTTGAAACCTTACCAAAAAATTTATCTCGGGGTCTTTCGATGAAGCCTAGCCATTAATCAATTTTTTCCTTTATTCGTACTGAAATTTTCCGACTTCTTTAATTTTCTCATAAAAAAATTTTTTAAAAACGTTGAAATAAAAATTTGCATACGTCATGATTTACTGTACAATTTGTTAGATCACAATATTGGTGATCAATTTTGTCGGCCAATCTATGTTCCGAATTTCAAGACATGCAGATTTTTATCAGCCGAGTTATAATCGTTTTTGAATAAAATTTCCATATACCTCACGATTGACCGTATACTTTTTCAGATCACAAAATCGTGATCATCAATCATTTTTCGTTGTCAGCTGTACACGGATTTGATATATACAGCTGACAACGGAGAATCGATTGATGATCACGATTTTGTGATCTGAAAAATTGTGCGGTCGATCATGACGTATATGCAAATTTTATTCAAAACAATTATAACTCGGCTGAATAAAATCTGCATGTCTTGAAATTCGGAACATAGATACAACTGACAACGGAAAATCGATTCACGATTTTGTGATCTAACAAATTGTAGGTCGATCATAACGTATGCAATTTTATTTTAAACATTTTTTAAAAAAATTTTTATCGAGAAAACTAAAGAGGTCAAAAAATTTCCAATATTTGAAGTAATAAAAAAAATTGATTTAGGTTTATGGCTAGGCTCCAATCAAAAGACCCCAGAGATAAATTTTTGGTAAGGTTTCAACTGTCGAATAAATGTTCCTTACAAACGCTTTAAACTGTATTTTAGCTTCAAGTTTCCTCATCTCCAAATTCCCAAATTGTTTGCTGCTATTTAGTTTTGCAAACTGCGTTTCAATTATTTAAAAATAAAGATAAAATTTTCCCAAAAATTTTAATATATTTTACTGACAATAATATACATTACCCCAAATGTTCCAAGTTTTTTTCTGAATATTGTGGATTTAACCGCTGAAACAAAATAAGATATTGGAACCAACTCAAAAACATAATTTCCAAACTTTTACTTTTTTTCTTTTTTAGTATAATTTAAACTTTATCTGAATGATAGAGATCACTGGCCTGAAGAATAATAAAAAATTATATATGCGCAAAAATTATTACTGTATTGAATGCGAAGCTATTATAACTTTAATTAGTTTTTTACACAAAAAATTTTTTGCATAAACTATCATGCGAACTTAAAATTATACATCAGTAATGATAATAACTTTTTATAAAACAGCAGGAAGGAGGTAAACGATTTTTTGGATCAAATTCTCAACACCGCTGTTATGAAAAAAACTTATGATTTTTTAAAAAGAAAACGTAAGTATTTAAATTTTTATCTGTTTAGATTCTTCTAAAATATTTACTGTGACAACCATTAATACTAAAAAACCTAAAATTAGACAAAAATACATAAAAAATAAAAAAAAATTCGAAAAATTTATTTAAGTGCCAATAAAAAGTTTTGCTATGATTTTTTTCAGAAAATTGTTTCAAATTATGAAATTGTGGTGAAAACCTTAAATTTTAAGCGGTTTTAGCTTTAATTCAGTTTTAAATGAAAATAGAGTATTCGATGTCGCGATATCTGGATTTATTTGGTCAAATTAAACGCTTAAAAATCGCTTATTTACAATTGTCAGGTTTTGTTTCGTTTCAGATCACCCCTTTGCTGCCAATGCCCGAGTCTTTAAAAATCATCTTCGTCAGTTGTGGTTCGATCATTATTCACGTGCCGGCGGTCAGAAAGATACAAGTGGTTTTGAACACGTAATGATGGGAGAAGTAAAAAATGGACAAGTTTCAGGTCTTCACAACTGGATAAGGTTCACTTTCTTTTAATAAGTTTTCCTGTTACGGCACATTTTCTTTTATGACTGTTTGTTTGTGCTTTGAATAAAATATGTAAACAAAAATGCTCATAAAAAACCTTCATGATGAACCACAATTAAAAAAACTGATTTTGAAACTTTATTTTTTCTGTTTGTATTGTGTTAAATCGCTGACATATCACGGTCAGACTTCTAATAACGAACGATAAGATTACAGATAAAAAGAGTTCCAGTTTTCTATTATGGTGCATTTTATAAACACCCTTGATCACACCAAAATACCACCAAAGTGTGGCGAATATTAAACCGTAGAAAAAACGGAAAAAATTACAGTAAGGGTTTAACATTTGTATTTTCGAGCAATATAGTAATTTTATTTTTGAAAAATACATTATTTTAGCAATATTGGTATTACATTAATCATTTTGGGACTGAAGTGCCAATTTTTCAAAGTTTGAAGTTGTCGGATTTTTTTATATTGTTAAAAATATAGAATTAAAAAACCTTTGTAATTAATTTTATGAAAATCGTCATAATCGCAAAATTTTAAGTTGATAAAATTTTACAATTTTAGAGGGACGTAGTTTTTCGATAATATTTTTTATATTTGTTAAAATGCTAAGTTTATTGGAGCTTAATATAAACTGAGTTTTTTTATTTTTATATTGTTTTGAAACCATTGAGTGAAATAATTTCTAATATAATGTTTGTTTCAGGTTTTACTGGCTTGAAAAAACAGGAGCTTTAGATTATATGGGATTTCTTGTAAAAAGAAAGGTAAAACATTAATATTTCTCATCACTAATGGGTAATGCAGCACAAAAAAAATCATATGTTTAAACCAACATTACCTTACAAACACTTCATTAAAAAACTTTTATGATATCTATAGTAATACTAGCCTTGAAAAATGCTCTAAGAATAAAGCAGGAAAAAGGGGCGATTTCTCCCCGGGCGTTTGTTTAGACAGAAAAGATGTAGAGATGGACATTATATGCACTATAAGAAATTTGTATTTGATTTGGGCAGCTGGCCACTGAATAAAAATTTTTACCATACGATAATAAATTTGTTTATACGTTGAACTAATTACAGAGCGCTGTTGCATTTTTTTAGTCTGATGAAGTGACAATTAAAAAAATTATACTCACAGCAATATTTGACAAGTGCGAAATCGCCACTTTTTCAATTAAAAGGCTATATTTGTATGTGTAAGAAACAACTATAAATTTGAAAAAGTGACGATTTCGCGCTAGTCAAACATTGCTGTGAGTATGATTTTTTGAAATTGTCATTTCATCAGACTAAAAAAATGCAACAGTGCTGTGTAATTAGTTCAACGTATAAACAAATTATTATCGTATGGTGGAAATTTTTAGTCAGCGGGCACCTGGCCAAATCAAATACAAGATTCTTATGGTGCACATAATGTTCATCTTAGACTAAAGTTAACATCCTTCAGGCTGAAATTAAGGGCGTAACCGCTCACCGTCAGGAAGAAAAGAACAATAAACGCGCGAGAATAAAAATAATAAAAAAAGTTGGCAGGGATGATGTAACCAATTAAGTTGCGTCAGATGTTTCTCTACACGTGATATTTTCTCGGAGAACGAGTGGTTACTTTACCACTCTGCTGTTTTCACCCTGATAGAATTCGTCTTTAGTTTGTGTTTCCCGCGCGGTTGAAGTAGATGGCGCTGTGAGATTTTCGCCACCAATAGCAATCCAACAGAGCCTTTTGCTGTTATTGTGCAGTTTCTTTGAGAAGTTGTCTGCTGTCTGCTCTGTACAATCCTTATTATTGCCAAAAGGTGAGGCCACCAATCCAACAGAGCCTTTTGCTGTTATTGTGCAGTTTCTTTGAGGAGCTGTCTGCTGTCTGCTCTGTACAATCCTTATTGTTGCCTTATTATTGTGCGGTTAAGAGTTTTTGTTTTGATATTTTTCAGTTTATTATATTTTGATCAATAAATTGATAACAAGGACCTAAATAAAAAAGCGGGTTTTAAGAAAGTTGCTTAATTCTTTTTTCTTTCCAATGAGCCCATGTTTATTTTTGCTGAATCAGTAACGAAGGAGAAATATCGATTTTAAGAATTGAGCGTTAGAATAATAATAATAATAAAAAGAAGAAGAAGAAGAAGAAGAAGAAGAAGAAGAAGAAAAAGATAAACATGAATTTCAAAGTTTATCCACGTTCTCTAATTAGGTTTGCGCGGCGCCGCGGGACTAAATCATCCCGTTGCACTCCTGCGCCACCCATGATAAACCTTTATTTTTTCATAATAAATCCAACTTTTGTTTATATTTCTATTAATCATTTTTAGGACATTATGGGCGCGCTGAAATTCAAATGGGAAAACGTTAGAAAACCGTCTGGTTCTATGTTATTTGGTACGAGTCCCGAATTTGACATGGCTCTTTATACAGTTTGTTTTCTAGCGCATAACAAGGGAAGTACAGATAAATGCAAGGTACATATTACATATAGATAAATTAGATTTACTAAGTCAATCAAATTTTCACTTATTTTTTATAATATTAATTATTGCAGTTAATACTTTCTCTAAAAATCTTAAAATCCTTCAAAAAACACAATAAAATGAGTAAAAACGTTTGTTTCGCATAATGCAAAATACGCAAGGCCAATGTAATTAAGTAATTCTGTTTGTTTGTTAATTTAATTTTTTTGGCTGAGAATATTTTAAATCTAGAATATCTTCTAATTAAAACAAACTTTTAGCATTTTTTGTCATCATAAAAATGGTTAAATTATACGTTTTTACTTTAATGCATTAATTGAACAAAGTCACTTAGGAAAAAATTTGCATAAGTATCGTTGGCACGCAACTGATTGGTCGTCCCGTAATGCGTTTATTTCAGTAATAGTACGTTCAGCTTTTTTTTGCCATTTTCCAACAAAAAATTAAGGTGCTTTAAAATTGGGAACACAATTTGAACCAAACCGTATGCTAATTATTTCTTAAGTGATTTTGGTCGATTTTTTGGAGTATACTTCTTAATTTAAGTTTAATTAAAAACCGTTATTTCCTCAGTTTTTTTGAAACTCAGGAAATGAAAACGAACCACAAGGTTTTCTCGAATTGTTTTTAAGCACCTATGTAATGTAAAGGTTTGTGACGGAATATTTGGTTAAACAGTTCAGTAACGATTACGATATTTGATAATTATTGTTTTCTTCGAATACGAACAACTCAAAACTTATTTTAATGAAAAAAGGGTTAAAGTAATATTTAATTATTCTTTAGGTTAAAATTGACAATTGCGAAATGAACATTATCAGTCACGTTATGAGGTACAGAGGAAAAGATTATATCGGATCAATTTTTCCTAATGCTGGTTCTGCTTGTCGTTAAAATTGTGATAGATAAAACATTTAAAATTCATATTTTTTCGGATAAATAAACTTCCAGTTTTTCATTGATGGAGTTTAATTTTTTTTTCAGCTGGAATATTGTCTGTATTATACTTTCATATAACCGCCACAGGTGTAATCATCGTAACACAAATCTGTTATGAAATATGACAAAATTATATAGATTATTTTTACTTGAGTGAGAGCAATCAATAAATCAATCAATTCTGTTTTAAGGTAAACCAAAAATGTTTGATGTTAAAACATCAAAAAATTTTCACTTAATACACAATTTATTGATTGATCGCTGTGACAAAAAATACCGTCTGTCACAAATCAAATTCTTCCATTTCTCGGAATGAACTACTTTTTTTAATGCTGGGCCGATCGACTGAAATT
>JASAMX010008761.1:12500-17696 GCA_030248175.1 Microlaimidae sp. YZB2_3
TGTCCTTTGGACTTTTTCCTTGGACGTTTCGACGCTGTATTTGTCCTTTGGACAAAGTCTAAAGGACTTTTGTCCTTTGGACTTTGTCCAAAGGACATTGTGTCATAAGTATGAACCAGCTTTAGAGTTATCAAAGTTCCCAAAATATTAGTGTATATGTGATCTGTGCAAATTGTCTTATGCGAATTTTTGGTGAAAAAATTGTGGTTTCATGGTGAAAAATTAGAATTTCGTCGTGTTTCTTGACGATTGATCTATTTGAACCCTAAAGAAGAAAGTGTACAATTCATTTTTTACGTTCTTATAATTATAATTTTTAAATTCCCCCTGCAATTGCTTTTACCATTTAAAATTTCGCTCAATGTGCAGTATGTTTACTTCTTAAAAAATATAGTGCATTATGTTCTTTTCGATAAAAAATACACTATTTGTCAACGAAACACATTAAAAAGTTTTAGAGACTTAAAACTTCTAGTTAAAGTTAACTTTTTAAACAAAAACTGGTTTATTTTAAAAACAATTTTTGCATTCGGAATATCCTTTTCAAATAACTAAAAAAGTATTACTGTTTTTACAAAAACAAAAATTCGTTATTAAAATAGTTTAAGTCTTAAATAAACTTAATCTGGTATTAGTGGGTGGACAGACTTCGATGAAAATAATTAAGACTAAATAGACAAATGTTTATGTGTTAAATTCGGTTCGAATAATATAAACTCAACAGAACCTATTAAAAAAAAGCGTTTTTAGTAGTGTTTTTGTACACTTTTTTAAAAATAAATTTAACAAATTTCAAATTTCCCGGCCTTTTCTCACTATTTTTTCCAAATTACAATTAAAATGCGATTGGAATATATTTCACCCGTGTTTCTGGCGATTTAAAATTGGAAGTAATTTACTCACCGCAATGAAATTGATTAGAGTGTTATAAAAACAGGCCGCAACGGAATTACCAAGCTCTTTTCATTTTGTGTGTCTATATTATAGAATGAAGGCGTTTTATTGATTTTGTTTGCCTTACACTCAACGCTATAACCTCTAAACGTCCGATAATGCTGTTCTATCTATCCCCCAGCTATATTCGATTATGCGTCTGTTTTATTACTATGTTGCTCTGTGTGGACTGATTTTTTTTCGTAAAAACTGATGCGAAAGCTTTTTCTTATCTACATATTCAATGACGTATGATGATTTAACTTTTGCAAAGAAATGTTAAATTTTTTCTAGCTATTCGATTTTAGACTTTAATGTTTGGTGCGTTCTTTGCTTAATTTTTATATTTTTTCAACGGCGATTATTTTTCAAGATAATTTTCCAATTAAGAAAAATATTCAAAAAGGCATTTAAGTTTTTTGTTCTTGAAACAATAATTACGTTAAAACAAGCTAAATTTAGGAAAACATAACCTTTAAAGACACTTTAAGATTTAAGTAGTAAACTAAATTAAAAAAGTAAAATTTTAGATTTTTTAAATATACAATTAAGATTAAGTGCAGTGAAAGTAATATTATTAGTAAAATTTAAGATTTTTTAAATGTACAATTATAATTTGATTGCATACAAATAAAAAAATACTATAAGTAAAGAAACTAAGAAAATATAAAAATGTTTACTTTTTAACAAACCAAACAAATCGTTTTTAAGAATTTTTTTGAATGATTAAATTGTTAGACTGGTTACTATTATGTTTTGCATAAATATCATATATTGCGCGGCCATTAGCATTTGCATAAAATAAAAAAAAAAAACAAAGATCGCCGAATAGAGAAAGTTATTTGAATAATTTTCAATCAACTTAAAAGTTAATATTTTTTACAAACATCCTTGCGAGACGATCTTTAAAAATTAGTACGTATATTTCATGACCTACCGCCCACTGGAAATTTATTCTGAAAAACAATTTGCGAAAATTCGGATAGTTACAGTCCGTGTTTTGTCAGGGTGTTTCGGTTTAAAATTTTAATAGTAAAAGTTTGCAAAATGGGGTAAATTTAAAGTATT
The DNA here is from genome assembly GCA_030248175.1 of Microlaimidae sp. YZB2_3. Classification (NCBI taxonomy): domain Eukaryota; kingdom Metazoa; phylum Nematoda; class Chromadorea; order Desmodorida; family Microlaimidae; species Microlaimidae sp. YZB2_3. The sequence goes on from JASAMX010008761.1 coordinate 14,502, forward strand.
TTCCTTAATTTTTAGAAAAACATTGATGAATAAATAAACATAGATTTTTACCGAGCTAAGGCGATTAATACACGAAACAATTGTAATTTTTCTTATTGTAAAAATATTCTACATAGATGAAACTCACCGCCGTGTTTAAAGAGAGTTTCAATAATTCAAAATAAGCATTTAAAAGCCATCTATTTAACGAACCGCATCTTAACTCTTTGCGATTATTATTGCTGCTCAGACGCAGAGTGTATATCGCGTCTCGGTGTGTAAATTGGCCGCGCTTGTGCCTCAAAAAATAAAGTAAGAGTTTTGGCCTGAAGAATTAAGTAAGAGTCTTGGCCTCAAAAATTAAGTAAAAGTTTTGGCCTCAAAAATTAAGTTAGAGTTTTGGCATCAAAAATTAAGTAAGAGTTTTGGCATCAAAAATTAAGTAAGAGTTTTTTGGCCTCAAGAATTAAGTAAGAGTTTTGGCCTCAAAAATTAAGTAAGAGTTTTTTGGCCTCAAGAATTAAGTAAGAGTTTTGGCCTCAAAAATTAAGTAAGAGTTTTGACCTCAAAAATTAAAAAAGCCAAAAATTTTGGCGCCAAAATTAATTAAGCTTTTAAAGATTAAGTAAAATACTTCCCGTACTTTTTTTTTAACTTTTGTTTTTTATTATTAAATTTAGCTAATAACGTCCAAAACGCGAATAAACCTAATGTGTTCAAACGCGAAGTGTAAAAATATATTTAATCTTACATACTGTAGTTTCAAATTATTAATTATTAATAGTCTTTCTATTTTTTTCTGTCTGTTTCTTGTGTGTAAACTTCATTTAGTTTTGTTTTGATGCAACTTGAGAAAGTCATATTGAGTAAAACCCATATGAGAGAAGTTGTTTTTTAACTTTAATTAAATAAAATCGAAGCAGAAAAATGAAACTTTCTATCAATTCAGTCTGTAAAGAAAAAAAACACGCGAACACGCGACGTACTTTTTTTCTTTCAGCTTATAAATTTATTCTGCTCATTTTATTATTTTTACCTTAATGAAGTAAAATACAATAACTGAAACTAATTAAGAGTTAAGCTGATGAAGAAAACGAACTTAAATTCACGTAATGCGATTTTAATTGTTTTCATATGTTCTTTATGTATTATATAACATACTTTATAATTTCTGTACCAACTTTGCGCCTTGAATACAAGTTAAAACTAAAGCATAATTTAAATACATGCTTATTTCTGTGAAATATGGTGGGTTTTATTTTGTTTTGTCGCCAAAGCAAATAAACTTCTCTGCATTTTATGGTCAATGTTTAAAAAATATTTTATAAAATAATTTTTTTTTGAATCAAAGTTCGTACAATCGTTTGGGCAAATAAAATCTAGCTGAATTTTATAATTGCAGTATTAAATCGACCTTTTAACAACTTAAAAATTTTTCACTAAAGCGGTTTAATAATAAAGATCAAAACATGTATTTAAATAAATATTTATCAAATTACTTGATTTGGAACCCAAATGCAAATTTTTAAGGGCTAAATTTGATTATTTTTTTATATTTTGTGAGAACGTGGAATTTTAAAAAATTCTGCGTTTTTATTTGTTTTTTTGTTTTAAAAAACGTCATAACCGCACAATTTTAATTGGTCCGCTCATGTAAAAGCGTATGATATCATAAAAAATTATTCAACATATGAATAATTATTATTTAAAAAACGAATATAATCAGATTTTTTTCTTGTTTGTTTTGGTGGAATTAATATTTAATACAGTATGATATAATGATTGTGATAATTTATAATGTTTCAAACTTGCTCACTTGGATTATAAAAACATAGTTTTTGGAATACTTTATTAAATAGAAATTTTTTGGCGTGTTCTCTATTTTTATTTTTTTGTAAATTAAAGGTAAGCAATTATAAACGCAAAATTAAATTTATTTAAAACTGAGCGAATACCTACCTCAATCAATTTTAATTTACGCGTCTTAATTGAAAATAGGCCATTAGACTGGCACAACAACAAAGGAAAATGAAATCATAATAGACGATTCTAAAAGTATCTCAACATATTGGCAGATTTTGACGCCGTTTTTTTAGACAACAGTTACACTTTTTTTTGGTACATTATATTTTCCCATTTACTTATAATGTAAAAAAATTAGTTATAACATGTTCTAAAAACCATATTAGAATGTTTCAAAATCGTTGTTGGAATGTTTGAAAATTTAGTTTTCTGAATACATGTATATTAACTTTTATTTTAATATCAAATTTTGTAAATAATTTGTTTCATGCATTTACAACATGTACATTTTGTCCTAAGGAAATATGCAAGTGACTACGGAATCTAAAAGCCAAAGATATGTATGTATCAGTACTTGGGTGTACATTCAACAAAATTTTACAAGGATCCAAGAAGGTTATTAAAAACGTTTAATTTTTAATAGGTGAATAAGTAGAAAATATTATCTTTTGTAAAAATTAAAGAAAGCTTCTTAAATTTCGCTCTTTCAAAAACTTAATAATAATATAGAATAATTCATAGAAAACTGATGATAATCCCCACAATCTTTTTAAGCTTTAATAGAAATGCAAAAATGCGTTATTTTTTAAACTAAAAATGCGAAAAGTACAATCAATATATGAAACTTTTATTTTCGCAACAGGTGGTATCGAAATGGAACGATTTAACAAAGTAAAGTAACAGCTACTTTCTTAAAACTGTTAAATAGAAATTTGTTTTACGGGTTATTCATAAGTTTGAAAAAACCGTTTATTTATATTTGACCAAACTAAATTTCCTAAGAGCTCTGTATAAAGCATTTACAATACATAGGTTCGTAAATAGTTAGTGTATAATATAAAAACTGGCATAGTGGAATAAAAATATTAACTTCTGTTTGTTTTAAATAAAAAAATTTTTATTTCCATTTTTATTATTTTTTATGCTAACCAATACCAACAATGCGATATCAAAAAAATATATTTTTGATGATATGATAAAAAACTTATTAAATTAGGGTCTGTTAAAAAAATATTGTGAACTGTGAAAAAATTTTAAAACAGTATGTCTCAAAACCGAACAGTGGATTTATATGAAAGCTAAATTCACAGAAATAGTTTTTCGAAAAGTGTCTTTCAACGAAGCACCGCTCGTTATGTACAAAAATAAAACGGGAAAATTTAGCATACGTAACTGAACGAAGTACATGGAAAA
>JASAMX010008762.1:0-27991 GCA_030248175.1 Microlaimidae sp. YZB2_3
GCGAAGTATTTATTTTCTGTTATTGTATTTTTCAATTTATAACTGCATATTCTGCGTTCAAAAAGTGTTTCATGGATGGAATCCACTAAATATTTTGCATATTAAAAGATGTGTGCATTGTGGTAGATTTCTTAAAATGCCCATATTACATATTGTATATATTATGTTTACTAAACTCTGTTTTGGTCCATATTTTGATGAGTTGATGTTTTTTAATTATAGTAAATTTTTTCGTCCAAATATAATTACACTATATTAGTAGGAATATTTAAACTAAAAATTATTTTTATTTGCTTTGAATTGAATACAATTTTGTGTCCCTGCTAAACGCTATATGGCAGAATAAGTCAAAATCATTTTATTAAATAAAAGTTACTGGGAATTTTTTTCCATATAAAATGGTACGGGGCCTTTAGAAGCACAAGTAGGGCTTGGAGCTTGGAGCCATCAGAAAATTTTATGAACTTGGAGCAGCAAACAATGGGCTTAGGTAAACGTTTTAAGCTATTTTTTACGTTTTTATAGTTTACCAGCTCCAAGTTCCTCACTTAGTATTTAAAAGCTCCCTATTTTTGGATCTAAGTTTCCTGGTTTCATCGACCCTAAATCATTTGAAAAATTTATTCATAAATATATATCTATCAAAACCCATAAACTACGATATCCGAAATAATTTAAAACAGTTTGTTTTCTTTTAACTGTTTGCGTAACTTTTATTTGTTAATTTTATACTAACAGTATTTTGAGCAGAAACAAAAGTGTCATAGTCACATTTATTTAATAAAGATTATGACACATTCTGCGGAAGCATTTATTTTATTCCTACTAGAAAACAGCAACAAAACAAATCGTAAGCAAGTACATTACGCAACAAAATATTTAGTAGCACGTTTTCCGCAAGGAAAATACAATAAAATTGTTTAAAACCCGTTACACCATATTTCGTCAGATTTACGAAAAATCTTGTAAAATCTACGAAATCCTTGAATGGTCAATTTTTCGCAACTAAATTCGTAGTATTTACACTAAAATTCGTAGTTTTGAACGATTATTTTTTAGAGAGTGTAACTGGTAAAAAGTTACAACTAAAATGCCAAATGGTATCAAAATGAGCAAAATTTGGGAAAAAAGTACATTTAATTTTGGCACTTTTTTAAAAGAATCCCTTAATCGAGTTTAAGTGCACTGCTATGACCTCTACACATTTCAACGTTGTCTTTTAACTATTTACAACTACAATTTAACACCCGGCCACTTAATTCAACCCGTTTTTACCGACAGCAATATGTGTGCCGAAATTACACTATTTTATTTTATAACGATTGCTCACCACAGACGCAACGCAGAACCACGGGGACTAAAAATTCGGAAAATAGACTAAATTTTACCAGGGCAGTTTAATTTTTAAACCAATTTATTGCGTAATCATGAAATGCCCATGTTCTAAAAACGAGTAACAATTTTACTTTTTATAAATCACACAATTTCACATGAAATTACATAACACAACAAATAAAAAGCTCACAACAGTCATTTGCATATAATTAACTCTCATTTGAGTTATCAAACGTCGTATTCCGTCCAGGATTACCAAAGATATAGTCCAAAATCAAAAATGCCCAATTGGGAAAATTGCCGAAATTAAATGCACTACCCTATTAACGTGGCAAAAATTCGCGAAAAATCGCGAAAACCGCGCGCATTCAAAGCATTATAAAAAATTTTGGCTCAAGTCAAATAAAAAAAAATTCCGATTTTTCAAACTTTCCGAAAAAACTCAAAAAAGTGTGTTTTAACAGCATACCAAGCGGCGTTTCTTATCTCGTACTTATAAAAAGTTTTGTTTTTTTTTGGGACCAGGTTTTTTCACCGCGTTAGCTGTAGAGATGACGTCATCGAAAAACATTTTTTCCTAACTTTTTCAAAAAATATACATATATGTCCCGCACATATTCTAACTTATGTTATGGATATATAACATTTCAAAGTTCGAGTTTTGTCGCCAGTCCGCATCATTTTTGTATAGACTATAGTCTATACTTAAAGCTTTATATACTTAACGCCATAAAAACTGTCAAAAGCAAAACATTTGGTTTCATTTTTTACCGCATAATACATATCTGTTAATACCAAATAAGGCAATAAGCATCTCAATAACTTCAAAAGCTTACCGGATGTGCCAAGTAAGTCGAGTTGCTTGTTTTCTGATAGACTGTGGCAGGAAAAACTTGTCCATGACGGTAAAATACAGTGCAGGAAACAAGTATGTTATTTTTGACAAACAGGGGTCGCTCTTGAGTTTTATTTCCTTTTTTGGTGCACTTTGTTTGCTGGCAGAATTTAGACCGGGATTCATCTCTCGTAAAAAAGTTCTAAAAGGCATTTTTTGTTTGTTTTATTTTCTATAATTTTTTGTAATACAAGTAGCCCGTGTCAGCCATGGCTAACAATCAATATAGCTGACAAATAATTTTTCCTGTATTTTTCGGATTTATTTGCGAACTTTTTTCAAAATCAAACCCTTTTATGATATTCCCTGAACTGCGCGGTTTTTAATGAAACTTTATTTAGTCTAATTTGTTTTGTGGTTGGGGAAACGGGTTCAATGTCTAGCATAAAGATCTTCATGTTAATTTTATTTATTTCAACCGCCTTATGAAGATACTCCCTGAACTATAAACTTTTCAATGATATCTCATTTAGCCCAATATTTTTTGTGGTTGGAGAGGCAAGTACGTCCTCCTTTTTGTGAAAATTTCCTGTCCAGCATAAAGATGTGTATGTTCATGCTATGTTTTATATATTCGACACTGATTATGAAATTCCCCGGACTGTGATCTTTGCAATGATGTCGCATTTAGCCTAAATTGTTCTTCAATTGGGCAGTAGAATCCTTTCCCTCTTTAGTGAAAATATGTTGTCCAGTATTAAGATGCCCATGTACATCTTTTCAAAAAAACATAATATTCTGGCTTTCCATTGACTAATTACTCTAACCGATAAGTATAAGCCAATTCAAAGACAAATTTTTTTCAATTTTTAAAGTCCATAAAGCCCTTTTTTGTGGAAATACATTGTCTAACCTAAAGATGTCCATGCGATTTTTTTAAAATTTCAATCCCTTTATGACATTCCCCGATTTGTAAGCTTTGCAATGATATCTTATTTAGCCTTAATCCGTTTTTCGGTTGGAAAGTAGGGTCCCTCCCCGTTTTAGCGAAAACATGTTGTCCAGTATTTAGATGTCCATGTTTTTTTTTCCAAAAAACATAATATTATCGCTTTCCATTCACTAATTACTGTTACCAGTAAGTTTAAACCAATTCGAAGACAAAATTTTTTTTATTTCCAAAATCCATAGGTCCCTCCTGTCCAGTCTAATGATGTCGATGTAATTTTTTCAAAATTTCAACCTTTTTATGAGATTCCGGCCAATGTAAGCTTTGCAATGATATGTCATTTAGCCCAATTTTTTTTGTGGTTGGGGAGCAAGGTCAGTCCCTTCTTTATTCATAAAAACGTTGTCCAGTGTACAGATGTCCGTGTTCATTTTTTCCCATAAACATGATATTCTGGCTTGCATTGGCTAATTACTCTTATCAATAAGTTTAAGCCAGTTCCTGGACAAAAAAATTTTTAAGTTCCAAAATCCATAGGGTGGTAAAAACTCGTTGTCCAGTATAAGGATGTCCATGTAAGTGGTTTCAAAATTTCAACCCCCTTACGACATTCCCTAGGATATAAGCTTTCCAACGATACCTTATTCACTTTAATCTGTTGGGTGGTTAAAGAGAAGCTAGTGAACACACAGACAGACAGACACACAGACACACACACATTACGTCTATTTATATATAGATTAATTAATATAATTACAATATTTTATTAAAATCTATACTCTATACAAAAATGTGGACTGGGAAATTTTTTAGGAGAGCATATTTGGTTACAATGCGGTCTATTTATGCAAAATCTTTATTCTTGCATAGATTTTAGTGTTTGGTACATATGAATGAACTTTCTTCTAAATTTAACGTTTTTTTGACGAAATAGGCCTGCTTGAACAAATTTTCTAGTCTACATCACTTTTGTTCAACATCAGTTTTATAAAGGTCTCTTCCAATCCAGTTGTCTACAATGTGTAATTTAGTATTTTCGAACAGGCTCGTAAAAATAATTAAAACTTCCCTAAAAGGACTAATACATGTTAACATAGCACCTAATTTACACCTTAACTATGATCAAAGTTATATTACGATATTTGTATTAAAAAAAATCTGCCTTTTTGTTGGCGAAATTTGTTGAATCGTTGTTTTTTAATTGCTAATCCTTGCAAAATAGTTCTAAGGAGTGTTATTTGCTTACCAAATAAATTTAATAAAATAAATAGAAAGACATTTTTGTAAATGTTTGGTGCAAAAAACTGTTTTCGATTTTACTACACAATGTTAAAACAGAACGAATTAAAAAACAGAAGTGTTTTTTAGATTAAAGTTAAATCAACACTTTGCGAAGTAAATTTTTTCGTTGGAATTGTTTCGGCACTTGACACTTATACACTATACTCTGCATTATATACACTATTTAAAATGCAATAAAATTTTTGGAGTTGCGAACAAATATAAAGTCATAAAACAGCAGCAATTATATTAAAATTATACATATATCATAAAATTATAAAAAAAATAATATCTAATTACATATCGATAAAACACAATTCAAGACCCCAATTAAAGCACGTCCCCTCTCTTAATCTTTGTCAGCCATTTTTAAAAAAAAAATCTGCTAAAATGGCAGAATATTCAGCCAATTTTCACGCGGCTAATAATTCTGCCAAATTGGCAGATAATTTTAATTATTTTGGCAGACATTTAATTCACCAAACCGGCAGACAATATTCTCCGCTAATTTGGCAGGTATGGGTCAACCAATAGAGCGAAATTAGATCTGCCATTTTGAAAGTCTTTTTATTTTTTTTTAGTTTTTGTAGACTATTTTGTCAATTTTAAAAATACTAATAATTGTTTTGTAAGGTATGTTTAATTTATGTATTTAATAGTTATTATTGCAGGGTAAAATTATTTGATATTATCTGGGGGTGCCAAAATGGGCAACCACAAGGTAAAATTATTTGGAAGTGATATTTTTGGGATCAGCGTGACTATGGAATTAAAACGAGTACAAACACAACGCATAAATCTCCAATGGAATTTTTGGGGGTGGTGATGGGTGTGCCAAAATGGGTATCCATAAAATAAAAGTATTCAAAACTAAAGCCCGCCCCCAATTAGGGTCATATATAATCACGCACGAATGGAGCGCTTGATAACCCTACATGAAACTAGCCCTAGCACGTGTCCACATGGGGTCATTGTACATGTCCCAATTATGCTTTGCACTTCAGAAACAGAGCGCTAATATCAGCACGCTAAAACTTCAATTTTAAACTAAATGTGTTCAAACAATGTATGTAGTTACATATTTTCTCTCTATTTGTATGTTATGTATTGTTATGATAGGCTTATTTTAAATTGACTCACACAAATAAAATTAAAGGACACGTTTTAAATAACCTTACCTAAACGGATTTAAGGGTGGTAAGTCGCGCAAAAATCCGCTGGTTTCTTCGAAATTGTCGCCGGAAACAAAGTCTTTACTGAGCATTGAAAGAAATCGAAATGTAATATACTAATATGCATAGGTTACACTCAAACTTTTTACATTATGAAAGGATAACTTGAGTAAATTTAAATGGAGAGTACATCATTAAAAAAAGTTACATTTTAAGGGAATATTCTAAAAAAATGCCATCATGTAGCACAAATAAGGAAAGCTGTAATAAGAGTTGCTAAATTTTCGGTATATTATTTGTGCTGTATATTAAATTACAATATGTAAGCAGGAGTGGCAGATAAGTGTGTTTCTGTTTTCGTAATTGGGAAAAACGCACATGTTTTTAACAGAATAGAATACTGTTTCTAAAGCTTCGCCGGCAATTTTTGTCCTATTCTCTGCTATGAATATTAAATTAAATATTAAGTAAAAAGTTTAAAATAAATATTAAAGAATAAATTCATTAGCCGAAACCAAGAAAATCAGCTAAAAAGTTAATATTCTAATAAATAAACTTTTTGAAAAAATGGCGACAGTATTCTAACAATTTTTTAAATTAAAATAATGATTTTTCAAAAAAAAATGGCGTTTAAAGTATTAAAGTTGGTTTGTGCTTTTAAATTTAATTAACAATAAACATTAAAGAAAAAAATTGAGCTGAAAACTTTTGCCCGTTTTACGAAATTTTGTAGCAAATTTGCTAATTAACTGATATCAAACAATTTTTTTCCAATAAACCAATAAATGAATTCATGGTCTTACAAAATTTTATTTAATTGTAAATAATATAATTTTATATACATTGGCAATAATTTCCGAATTTTTTTGGGAAGTGCAAAGTTTGTGAACAACCTGTAGCACAGTATTTCGGTTGGATTTTTGTAGTAAATCCATTATCAAAAGGTGGTAAGGCAAACATTTGACATCATATTGAGCTTTATTGAAATCTATGACGTTTTGCCATTGTCGGAAATAAAGACTCCAATCCCAATTCTGTTGCTCTTTTATAATGTATCAAACGAGAATTTTGGGTAAAAATTAAAATGGAATTAATATAAATAATTTTAAGTAATATTTCCTACAAGGGATAAATAAAGTGAACACTTACAAGTGTTTTAAAAAAAATAAAATTTTATCACTTTCAAATGCATACACACAATATTTATTTAAAGGGTTATTTGACCGACTGGATATGTATGTAGTATTTTAAAATCTAACTCATACGACATAATTGTAACTATGGACATACCTTGCAGAAGATTTTTGGTCCGATGTCTCATCATAAAGTAATTTGTCAAAAAATATGATTTTTGTCAAAAGCTGGACAATTAGCATCCGCATCAAGATTTTTGTAAGTTTTGAACATTTATTAAACTATTTTTTATGTAGAATAGATTTAATGTAAAGTTTTTTGGGTAAGAAAAAAAATTTTCCGAAGGTTTGCTTTACTATTCCCAATACATTTATTTAAGATTTAAAAAATAACGAGTAAAGGCTGGGTCATACTTATGACAAAACGTCCTTTGGACAAAGTCCAAAAGACAAAAGTCCTTAGGACTTTGTCCAAAGAACTAATACAGCGTAAAAACGTCCTTTGGACTTTGTCCAAAGGACGTTTTTACGCTGTAGAAAGTTTTTACAAAGTCCAAAGGACCAAATCCAAAGCACAACGTGTTCATACTTTTTGTCCTTCGGACTTTTCCCTTTGGATTTTAAGTAGCGTTCATTCTTCGTCCAAACGAAAAAGTCCAAAGGACGTTTTGGCTAGTCCAAAGGACGTTTTGGCTTTTATAAAATTGTCCTTTGGACTTTGTCCAAGGGACGTTTTGTCATAAGTATGAACCAGCCTTAACACGATGGTGATGGTAAAAATCCTCCCATTTGAACGGAAGTTGTTTAGTGTTAAAATTTTATACAAAGTTTTGACGCTATAGATTCACATTACGAGCGCCTGAAAAAAAATTGTTCTGATGATCTCCAATTTTTAGCTCCTCCAATTGCTACAAAGCAACTTGCTTGGTTTTTGCTTACTACAAAGCAAAAACCAAGCAACCTTACTGTTTTAGAAGGAGCTGAATATCCGAACCACAATTTTATTATATTAGGCATAGGTCCATAAAAGATGCGTGTGCCAAGCCGGATGATTTGCTTATTCAACCACCTTAATTTCCCGGTGGAGCCATCTACATTGTACGCATTATTGTTTCATCAGTCACGTTGCCTAATCAGTTAGATTGTGCAGACATATATATATATATATAAGGCGCGTAAATAGGATTTTGCCGAGGGGGTGGGCGGTCTGCCAATGTCGCGTGGGGTGTAACGGCGCGAAGCGCCGTAACTGTGCTGCGGAGCGGCGCAAAGCCGACGCGAAGCGTAGGCCGGGGGGTCTGGGGGGTGTCCCCCAGTCGCCGGAGGCAAAAATTTTGTATACACTTAAAACTTGCTTAGAAATTGTCTCCAGCTATTCTTATAGTTACAGTTATAGTTATAGTTATATTTTAATTTTGTTTTTATAACCTAAATCTTACACAAAATATTTATTACATAAATAGCGGCATCAAGCCGACGCGGAGCGTCGACCAGGGGATTTGGGGGTGTCCCCCAACCGCCGGAGGCGAAAATTTTCTGAAATATGCACTAAAAACTGCTTAAAAATTGTGTCCAGCGAATCATATGGCAATAGTTTTACATGAGTTTCAATAACCTAAAGCTTTATCAATTTCTTTGTTACTGTGGCACTAAGTCGACGCAAAGCGTCGGTCGGGGGGTCTGGGGGGCGTCCCTCCAGCCGCCGGAGGCGAAAATTTTTTAAATAAGCACTAAAAACTGTTTAAGAATTGTCTCCAGCCAATCATATAAGCATACATTTACTTCTGTTTTTATAACCTAATTCCTAAACAATTTGTTTGTTACAGCTTTAAATTAGTACGATGTTAAAACTTTGTACTATATCCAAATAAGGTTTTTTCTTAATTCTATTAATATTAAGAAACAACCTGATTTATATATAAATGGCTAAATTATTTAAAAATATGCGCGACTGCAAGGGGTTTGTAACTTATAAGCAAAAAGTGCGGTTGAACAAATAAAAAGAAAAAGTTTCACCTTCCCGCGAAGCGGGGAAAATTTTTACATTGTGTAATTTAATGCATTTAAGATGCACTACATTTTTATTACCTGAAAATAAAAAAGTAAAGGGGGGACCCTTACAAAAATGGCTGGCTTCGCCAGCCAGGGGGGGGGGCGGACCGCCCCCCCTAAGTATGGAAACGGCCAAAAGGGGGGGGGCTGAGGGTTACAATAGTCAGCAAAAAATTCAAAGAGATTATTAAAACAATTAAAAACTTATAATTATTGCTTGCAAATACAGAAAATCTGATTTTAACTATAAAAGAAACGTTTTTAAACGGCACTTTGCTTTAAAAGAAATCAGTGATTTTTGCAGGCATGCACCATAAACGTTTGATACACATACTTTGTGATAAATTAAGCAACTGGAGATCATTAAAAGCCAACCGTCGGTACCTTTCTGAATTTGAATTATTGGTACATCCCGCCTGCTGGAAAATCTCCGCGAATTCTCGCTCGAATTCCAGCACTTCGTCCAGCTTTTGGTCGTCCGTGAATGATAAGTTTAGTCGGACGAAGAGTTGACGGTGGGAGTCCACCGACGCTTTCAGTTCCGCTCTGATCGCCGCGGACTTGGCGGAAAAAAGCTCCGGGAGTTTTTGGCGATTTCGGTAAACCGCCGGATGAATAAAGAGGTATTTGTCGGGACCGATGTAAATCGTGTTTCTATATTTCACAGAAAAGTGCGTTTCCAACAGGACGCTCAAACTCAATTCCCCCTTTAAACGGGCCAGGAGACTTTCCCAAGAGTCCAGTTGAAAAATAGATTCCAGCGCCCCTGCCAAAACGTCTGTGCTTTCTTCGGAGCCCATGTCTTGGCGCCGGCAGCCGCGGTACATGGTTTGGGCCTTAACTAGCCAGGGCTCGCTTGCGTTGCCGTCTTGTATTAAAAAACTAATATTACCGTACACCTCCTTGAGAAAAACGGTCCATTCTTTCAGCGGGCGGGGCAAAGGCGATCGCTTTCCTTTTGTGCGCTTTTTGCCGCACGCAAATTTGACGAAGTCCTGGCAAGGATCCGCGTTAAGACGCATTTTCCATCTAAATAAAAGTAAACTTTCCATATCTCCAAGAGATATTTTTTGCGATTGAAAAATTATACTTAGCAGCCTGCATTATGACAAAAAATGCAGACTACTTAAATTTTTTTAAAAATAAAAAAAACATGTATCTAAGAATATGAAATTTCTTATAGAATTTTGTAAATAAGTGTATAATTTGTTGTATCAAACAACTGCTTTGTTTTTCTGTTTGATGCTTTTAAGAATATAAACTTTCTTAGAGACTTTAGTATCTGAAGTACTTTAGATGGAAGGTACTATTTATGACTTACGGCTATATGCTTTGCTCCGTGAAAATTAAAGTGGGAAGAAAAGGTAGATACAATCTCAGTGCGGTATTAACTTGCTTATGTATGTTTCCTGTTTTTCAACGAAATAAATATAATAATAAAAAAATAATAAAGAACAAAAAATTGAAGATCTTCATGTTTATTGGGGATCATATGATTTTTTTACAGCGCTCAATGGCTAAAAGTTATTCTATAGCGTCATAATCCTATAAAAATTTTTAACACTGAACAACTTCTATTCAAATATAGGAGAGTTTTGACCATCGTGAGTGGATTTTAAGGAAAAAGAAACGCTTTTTTGGTTGTCTGACTTCGCATGACTGAGCAAACGAAAATATATTGGGTACAAAATAATTTGGATTAGAAAAAAATTTTGGGTCAAAGAAAATATTTCCCAAATAAACACCTAGATTCTACCAAAACTTATAGTATTGTATGAATAAAACTTGAATCTATACATTGTATAGTATAGAAGGACTTTTCCGTAACTGAACTTTTACTTCTGGTTCTGCTGAGAGATGATAAAATTTCAATTCAAATTTTATTCCGATGCCGTGGAAATCACGTTTGTACGTAGGGTAATTGGCTTAAATTCGGCCAGCTTTAATTTTGACCACTGGCTTTATTTTTGCAATCCGCAGAGTTATGAAATAGACTGCGTATGTGCATTGGCTAGATGGTTGAGATGACAATTTATCCAGCTTCAGTCATACGCAGTTCCTTTTTTAACTTTTCACATGGAAAAAATAACAGCCGGTTACCGAAATTAGGGCTGGTCGAACTTAAGTCAGTTATCCTAATATATCACGTGATTTTGGTACTTACTGTAGAAAATCACTGGCGTCGAAACAGTTCCCGGAAATGCAGAGTCTCTGAGAAATTGTTGTGACATTTCGATCCACCGGTCCGTTTCCAAAAAAATTTAGCGAGCGGGCAAAACTAAGGGGCAGAAAGCAAAGTAGCGGAAAAATAGTCGATGAAACCCCCGTTTTCATGATAAATGAATCGCGCCGTTATACCTCTCGGTATTAGTCGCTAGTTCGATGCATTAGTAAGAAAAATAATAGCAATTACACAGGAAGTGCATAAGAGGAGAAAACTATTCACCGAGTAAAGTCGAGTCACTTTTACATGAAATTTTATAAGCGCAAAATATTACACAAAGCTGCCAGCTTTGTAAGCGTTCATAAAACACATTACAACATTTTGTTTACAAGTTGTTTTTGTAATTTTTTGGGTTGTAGGAAATTTTTCAGTATGATTTAATTTTGGTTTTATAAGTTTTGGGTTAAAAACCAATTTTAAATTACAGTCAAAAATATTTTGGTTTAAATTTAATAAGTTTATTACTATTAATTAATTTAAAGTTGTCATTACTGTAATATCGGTTTTTCGATTTCAAATAAAAAACGATTGAGACACCAAACGCAATAAAATATAAATGTGATTAATCCATTTCTTTGCATTTGCACCAAAAAAAAGACAAAGCCCCAGGAGCTCGCCACAAGCTTAGGAGCTGCGAAAGAGTTCCCTACACAAACATAGCAGGATAGTTTTCATTTTTAAGCGAATAATTTTGTCCAAGACACTTAGGAACTTATTAACAAAATTTTCACAATGGTTGCTTTTTGGTTGTCGTTTTTGACTTCAACATATTATTATAATATCATGGTGGATAAGAAGATACCACGCGTCAAAAAATTTTATCGGTTCCACGTAATAATATATTTTTCTATGAACAATCACGACGGTTGGTTCAATGTACACAAAGGTCTCGAGAAGAATTGAAAGTAATTGACATATGACGTTGGCGAACAAAAAAATGAGCATAAAAAGTTTAGAAAAGCAACTATTTTGTTCTTTTTTTCAACGTTTTTCCAAAACAAGTGGTTGTCTATATTTTTTTACTCATGTTTTTTAGTTAACCACCGTTATATACGAATTATTTCCATTTCTTCTCGAGACCTTTGTGTACATTGAATTCATCGTCGTTATTGTTCATAATCATATTGTCGTCATACAAGTGGGCTAGTGTAAGGCTACACAGGGCAACGATTTATACTAAAGCGCTTATTGTGGAGCTATCTGTCATGATGCGGTCGTACACGTTGGTCGAAAACTTCCAATTTGAAAGAACGTTGGTCCTTGTTAAAAAGGCTTCAAAAGCCAATAAAAACAATTCAGAATCATGATGCAATAGAATCATTTTTAGCCAATAAACGCAAAGCTTGCGGCACCTTGAGGTATAGGTCTCATTTTAGCTCTTATTTCTTTGATTCCCACCAACAAAATACGTACCCACATATTTCTAGTTTTACCTGTAATTTCAGGTTTCTTATAAATCAACGTGTAGTAATGTAAAAACTTAATTTTGATAATCTAAACGCGTTTTTTTTTTAATTGACGATTGTTAGCAGTTATTTATCCTGCTCAAATCCCGTACTGAAATTATCGTTTAAGAACGGACAAAGCAAAATTACAATTGTTTTAATAAAATTTTGCTATATCAAGTATTGATTGCTTCTAACAAGAGGATAAACTGCTTGGCAAGAAGTCTTGTTCATATCTAGGTCCAAAGAAAGTAGTGGTAATCTTCTTTTTCAGTCTGAAGTTTTGTACACACAACGAAACGTAATATTTAAACGGAATATACCATGTTGTGTAAAATCAAATATTACTTTTTACGTCATTGGTTATATGTCACAACTTTTTTCGGAATATTGCCAACTACTGTTGACGTATTATTATTATTGACGTAAACAAATAATATGCATTTTCCAAAAAAAACCTCATAAAACAGTAATTGAACTTTTATTTTCCATAGACACACTTTCAATTGCTTGAACTAAAATTTAGTTTTTTTTTAATAGGTGAAGTTTCAAAAAAAAAGTAAAAAACATAAACCAGATTATAACCTTTATAACAGTAATAGAACTTTTTTAGAGACGTTTTTTCAAGTGTACAAACTTAAAATATAAGTTTTTTATAAAGGCAAAGTTTAAAAAAAGAATAAAAACATAAAACTTATAGCAAAAATAAATTTTTTATTTTCCATGGACGCACTTTCAAGTGTGTAAACTAATTTTATGATTTTTAAAAAGGCAAATTTTGAGTAAAAGTGTAAAGCAGATTATAACTTATATCGAAAATAAAATAGTATTTCTATACCTCAGGGGCTGGTCCACTAAACCCATGCTGACTAAAGGTGCTATATCAGCATGTTGTTTAAAACTCTTGATAATGCATTATTTGTTTGTTTGTTTTTTTTGATAAATCTTATAGAACTCTCTATTTATATTCGATTTATTATTATTTAAACAGTTTTATGCATATTTGTTTGAAATAAAAGCTAATAAAGTCTTAACCCCTAATTGGGAGTTTTTCTAACCCTTAACTAGGTTTTGTTGTCTTATTAGCTTGTATTTATAACAAACATTAAAATAAAATTTGTAAAATTAGTAAAATATCAATTTAAACCATGCGTTCAAAAAGTTCTAAAAAGTTTCTTGAGAAAAAACTCAAAAATAAAAACACTATGAGAGTATTAAACGACGTGCTAATATAGCACCAAGTCAACTCTCGTTTAGTGGACCGGCCCCTGGTGGCTGAACACACTCCCGTCACATTTGAAACAAGGAGCAGGTAACAAATAAGTTTTTCTGACAGGTAAGAAGGAAGAGTGGAGTCAGTTTAAACTACGCAGGTATGAAGCAGAATTTATCTCCAACGTTAAAATATAGACATGTTCTAATTCTACCTTAGAAAAAGAACGAAGCGGATTTGTAAGGGGGAGGGGTAGTTGATTTTTAGCTCTTCTTAACGGGACTGGCCGTACCGCAATTTACAGCAAACTGCAAAATCTACAGGCAAGGAACTAAAAAATTAAAAATCTTTAGAGTTCGTTAATCCTAATCTGAGCCTATATGTACTCATGTATACATTCATGTATTTAAATACTTGGTAGTATGCAGGTGGGAGGCAGCAAAACTTGTGATTTAAAGAAACGATACATAAACAATATTTTTGCATTTAAATACAATGGAATGAAATTCAATCAAACATAGAGTCTTTGGAATTTTTCATACGCACGCCATTCACTTAATATGGTTTATCTGGGGCCCAAGTTTATGATTAACATAAGATTTAAATGCCTAAAACGTTTTTTATAAGTTTTATACGATGTTCTTAACTTTTTAAAAAGCCGTCTTGTAAAACTACGTTGCACGTTTTGAATTAGCTAGTGTGCACGGTGCTGTGGGGCTAAACCGCCAAGTGGCGTTCCCGCGCCACCGATGCTTATTATTATTATTTTTAATAAAACTTTGAATTAATTTTGTCATCTGGGGCCTGTTTCATAAAATACTGGTCTTCGTAAATTACAAATCTATCAATCACTTTTTTTATTCTGAACCATTTGCGTTGAAATTTGAAATGAAAAAAGATTATATGCCATGTGCAAACTATTTAAAATTTCATGTACGTAGCTGTTGTGTGTTTAAAGTTAATCCATTTATAAACTTTGGACATTTGTAATTTTTAACAAGTTCACAAAACAAAAATTTACCCTACCCCCACATGGGTAAATTTTTCTTTTGAGAACTTGTGAAAAATTACAAATGGCCAAAGTTTAAAACTGGAATAACTTTAAACACACAACAGCTACGTACATGAAATTTTAAATAGTTTGCACATGGCATATAATCTTTTTTCATTTCAAATTTCAACGCAAATGGTTCAGAATAAAAAAAGTTATTGATAAACTTGTAATTTACGAAGACCAGTATTTTATGAAACAGGCCCCAGTAATGCAAGAATTAAAAAAGTACTTGTTGTTTTCGCCGTTTACCGCGTGGTTGAAGTAGATGGCGCGCGGTGCCGCGGGGCTAAATCGCCCCGTGGCGCTCCCGCCCCACCCATGAAAATTATTCAAACATTATCAGGGAAGAGTGCGGAAGGCTCTTTCCCTTAATGGGTTAAGTCACTGCGCGGTTAACCGTTGTTAATGGTGTATGCTAAAATCAACAAAACCTTAAATAGTTCTTTAGCCAATTAGAAATCTAAACCTTTTATATGACTAAAATATATTCCATATTTTTCTGATACTAAAAACTTAAAATTTTTGCGAAACATAGCCGAATTTCATACCAATAAGCTTAATTTGCTTACCTTTTTTGACTTTCGTTTTTTTTTGGGTCCCCCAAAAATTTTTTCCTGTGGTAAATATTTGGAGCTGATTTTTTGCACGTAGATGCTAAATTGCTGCCTCACTTGAATTTAATTCTTGTATATGCTCTATTGCTCGTAGTTAAACATCTGCCCATGTCAAAAACGATCAGTTTTTTATAAGTTACGCATTGGGTACTGGGATACTTGTGTGACACTTATTTTCTTTACTGTATTACATATTAAGTAAATAAACAAATTCATAAACATTTTTTGTGATTATTTTTAGTTTTGATTATAATCCCTTACCTTTTTATAAAAATTGGCTAATTGTCAAAGGAAAGAACGAACAATTTTCCTAGCAGCTCAATAAATACCATACGGCAAAAATAAAAACAATTAAAAAAATAGAATAAGATATTCATCTAGAGTAATGCGTGAGCGCCGCAAGACACTTAGGGCTGGTTCATACTTATGACAAAACGTCTTCTGGACAAAGTCTAAAGGACAAATACAGCATAAAAACGTCCTTTGGACTTTGGTCAAAGGACAAAATCCAAAGGACGTGTTCATACTTTTTGTCCTTTGGACAAAAAGTATGAACACGTTAAATTGAGATGGATTTTGTCCTTTGGACTACAAATTTTAAGTAGCGTTCATACTTCGTCCAAAGGAAAAAGACCAAAGGACTTTTTGGCTTGTCCAAAGGACATTTTGGCTTTTATAAAATTATCCTTTGGACTTTGTCCAAAGGATGTTTTGCTTAAATAAAACTAGAAAACTTAGATAAATTTAAAAGTTATCTTGATCGCTCTTTGTTCTTATTATTATTATTATTTACAACTTTTAATCACATAACATTGAAAGTAAACATTTTCTATTGTCTGGGCGTTATTTTGTGTGTGTGTGTGTATGTGCGTTTAAACACAACACATATGTTTAAGTGAGGTTTCATTAGTTTGGAAAACTATGCCTAAATTAATTGCTATCCAAGCTTTATTAAAAATATGTAGTTCATAAAAAACTTTGCGCAAAACAAATATATTCAATTGCACATACATAACATACATCAAATCACAAACAACTTTTTTAATTAATCATTGTCGATAATTAAATTTAAATAATGAAATGGGGAAGGTGTGAGGGGGGGGGGGGAAGGTGTGAGTAAGTAGAAACAGAAAAAAAATATGTACTAAAATTTGAACCTGCTAATGTATAAGTTATTGAGTTTTTGTAATGTAATTGTATAATTGTAATAGATTTAGTATAGTTTGTTGTTTATTTGATTGTATATTATTGTTATTTTTGTTAATAAAAAATCGTATTTATTGTAATTATTTTTGTATTGTTGTAAATAAAGTAAAATGTATTTATTTTCCGTTTCCCCATAGTTTTTGTTACTAATTTTCTTATTAATTTGTAGTTTGTAATTTGTATTCCAGTTTTGTGATGTATTTTTAGGTTATAATTTGTATATATATATTTGGGCGGACAGCAACGGTAGGTTTTTAGGGTGTTAGGACCAATGTTGTTAAGTGATGACTGGCAGCTCTAAACATCAATATGTTTGCGACACTCGAGTTAGGTGCGAAAAATCCATAATTCCGTCCATGTTTTGAGTAGTCTGCTGAGACCAGTCGCTCTTTGAGTAGTTCTTGTGTAAATAAAGATAAAAAAAGGCAAGCACTAAAAGACACCTACCACACCTACTACACCTACTACACCGACCGATCAACCGAGGGGTGAAACTCCTCTTGTTTCTAAAAATTCCCAAAAGCACCCAAAAAAAGCCCAAAAAAAAAGCAAAATAAAATTTTTGTTTTGTTTTGGGGTTTTGCTTTGGGCGTGGGGGGGGCGCGGGGGAGGGGGGGGGGGGGGTCTCTTTGTGCGCCCCCCAAAAAAACCAAAAAAAAAAAAGGCAGTTAGTAATCCGAGGCGCAAGGCGCGCAAGTATTTTTAGGCGTACGCCTCGAAATTCGCAAAACGCACAAGTTTGGCTTGGTGTAAAAAAAGGAGGGAAAATATACACCAAAATCAAATTTGAAATCCTACCGAACCTATAAGTCTTGAATGGAAAATTTTAATAAGGCTTATGTTTTTAGTTCTCACAACTGAAAGAACAACTATTTTTGTATATTATCTTACAAATAATGATATGGAGTCTTAAATGTGAGCATATCATTGCAATTCAATAATGAATATAAGTGCAAACATTGGAATCGGCGCTATAATAAACTTATGTAATTATTATTAAAATTTATTAAGTCTTAAAAATGAGCACATTTGCAAAAGATTTTTACAATAATTAATATTATTGTAAACATTTAAATTGCAGATATAATAAACTTATGTAATTATTATACAAATTTATTGTTTTGTTTAATACATATATGAAGCAAACCTAATTTTTTCAAGCCCAAATTGATAGACTATAATTATAATATTAATTTAAATTGGTTTCTAGCTGGTATTAAATTTAATCTATTGAAATTTTATAACTAGTTTTTATTTTGTTTTTAAAAATAAATAACCTAAATTACAATTCTGCAATTTTCTTTCCCAAGGACATATAATTAAACCTTAAATTTAATGAAAAAAATACCCCAAGTTTTAGCTTGTTTAAACAGGATCAAATTTTAATTTTCAAATCAAAACAAAATATAACTTTAAAGAGTACAAATGAATGAATAAAAATGTATTCCAAATTATCTTTAATTTAAAATGGTAAAAATTTTAAATTCATTTGTCTATTTTTTGGTCTAATTTAATTGGTTTGAATGCTTTTTAACACTGTAAAATATTGTTTTTCCCAACGTTGCAACAGTAATATTGCAAACACATTCCTTGGGGACATGTCAAACTCCTTCTCGTTTCAGGCACCCTGGCGTCCTACTTTTTGCCTCCCATGACCATCCTGTCGCACTCACACTCTTTTGGCACTCCTTGCCACGTTTCTTGCATATCAATTTTTGTTCAGTCAATAAATGATTTTTATGCAGCGATCTGTTTTACAGGAGAAGTCAAATTATTTACAGCAGGAAACTAACACTTAATTTTCTGCTTACAAGAACAAGAAGAAAATTAAGCAGATTTTTGTAATTAAATTCTCAAATTTTATGTTAATTAAAAAATAAATTTTGTTCAAATTTTTTACACACACAGGGGCGTTTGCACACACATACGTGGGCAAGAAGGGAAAGGAGTTAGTTATAATAGGCAAAAGTCTCAAAACTACCAACACCCCAACTAAAATTTGACAGTAGCCGAAACACCCCTTTCCTAAAATTTGGAGGGGGTTCCAGTGCTGAAACGCTAAAAATGAGGTATTTGGAGTATACCTTAATTAATTTTCTGGACACCCCCAATTTTACATACAACAAACATACAAATTTTAACGTCTTTTGGTACATATTTGTGTACTTTACAGATAACTTAAGGTGAAGGCACCCTTGTTAAAACCATCAACTGGAAAGGGTTCTCTTCTGACAATTTTTATTTTAAAATCTTGCTATCTCCCCATCCCAAAGTCTGTAATTGCTTCCCTAACCAAATGGTTTGTTTTGGCTTTTTCTTTTCCATATGGGATTCATCATCTAAGAACTTGGACTGCAGACCCTTTCCATCCATAATTCTAAAATGGCGTTTTCTAAGAGTACCCTCTATAATTGTGATTGTAGAACTGTGCTTGTTCAACAAAACATCTTTATTTAAAAATCCAAGAAAACATCTTTTCAAGTGCATAACATATAAACATCAAATTAAACCAATTCTATTTTACCATAATAATAAAAATATAACAGAAACCGTGCAATTCCGAAATTATGGCTTTGCCCCTGGCTGAATTACCCAATTTCAGTACTGGGATCCCCCATTTTAGGGAGAGTGTCCGGGGTACTCCAAATTTGAGAGCGGGTGTCGCCAGTAATCGGGATTTTTTGGGGTATAACCCCCAACCCCTCCTCCCACCTGCCTATCAAAGCCCCCAATGAAACTATTGGTAGGTCCCTGCTTGGCGCATGGAGTTTTGGCTAGGAACGTATTTTTTAAGCTAGCAGTTCTTTTTAGTCAACGAGACAAAAAAAACGAAACAAAATTTTAAAAGCCTCAAAACCAATTTTCAGAATTTTATTCACGTTTCGCTTTGCTCTTCGCGCAAAGGTTTAGAAATTATTGAATGTTAATTATTAATAATAATATAATAGTGTAATGATTTTACCATGGTTTATATTTAGGTAATACAGCTTATTTTATTTTAACTCTGAAAAATACAATGCAATTTAAATTATAATTTTAAAAAAATTGATTAAAACATAAAACTACCAATTAATTTAATTAAGTTTTAAAATTTATCAGCAATTGTGCACATAAAATTAAAACCCAGCAAACGAGAGGTGTTAAGGTAGAATTTAGACCAATTAACTTAACTCAAAATAGAACTAGGATGTTCAAAATATACATTTTTGCAATTAAGATACACTTGATTATGGTATAACAAGCAAATGGGATTTAGTTTATTTAAAGTTCATATCGGTTCTAACATTTGATTTGACCAATCGAAAATAAACATAAAGAACATCTATTAACCATACATGAGCAAGTTGGTCCGGAGTGGGGGGAGTTAAACCACAAATTGCTGGGGGGGGGGTTAAAATCCGAGAAACGCAAAATACCCATATCGCTTTTTTTTCTGGAGTGCATTTACCAATATCGTTTTTTGATTTTGAAGGAAAAAAAAGTAAAAAACGCTAATTTTAGGTCAAAAAGCTTTTTTATAGCATTTTTGATCTTTTTATTGCTTAAAACATTCATTTTGACCTCAAAACTTAAGTTAGGAGGCAGTTAGAACTTAAACTTTCATTTTTCAAAAATTGGGGATTAACCTTTTCTCCCCCTCCCACTTCTGAGTGGGGGCTGGGGGGTTAAACCCCCCTTCTCAAAATTTAGGGAGGGGTTAACGCCTCCCCCCCCAACCCCCGCCCCCTCCGTGCCCATGTATGCTATCAACTGAACAAGTAAACCTCATTTTTATGGGGCTATTTTGAGAATTAAATTTTTGGTAAAATGAGTCATTTAATAAAGCCAAAAATGATCTTTTTAGGATTATTTTAGTACTAATTCTCAAATTAGATTTAAAAAAAAACGAAACATTGTTTTAATTATTACTTTTAATAATATTACAAAAAATACAAAAACGTGGTGTCCGGAAATTTGATCGCCAGCACTTGATCGCCGAGCACTTGACCGCCAGCATTTGATTACCGTGCACTTGATCGCCGAGCATTAGACCGCCGACGCCGAGCAATTGATCGCCGCAGGATTGAGTATAAATTTTATGCAAATGAGTGTAAACTGGCGAACTCCCCGCATTTCTGTTAATGCGTGTGCATAATTTTTATCATAAAATTTTGTTTTTGACAAAAAAATATTTTTAAAAACACATTGCTAATTAAAAACTTATCATAATAAAGTTTAGCTTGGTTTTAAGGTTTCGCTTAGACCTAGGAAAAACTAAAGATTTAGTCTTTATTAAAAAACAAACCATTCATTAAGTAAATATAAATTTATCATGATAAACTTTTGTGTGATTTTTAGGTTTTGTTTAGGTTCAGGAAAAACAAAGGTTTTTTTAAATAACATATCATTAAATTTAAATATAAATTTATCATAAAAAATTTAGTTTGATTTTCAGGTTTCGCTTAGGCTCAGGAATAAATTTCTTTTTTTTTTGGTTATTAAACCACAAACCATTAATTTTGTTTTCGATTTTGGATTTCGCTTAGGCTCAAAAAAATTCAGATTTTTAATGATCTTTTAAACAAAGCAATAAAAGTCTTTTATTACCAAAATAACAATGCTTTGTTTAAATATTTTATTTTAATTTTTAAAATTATATTCGGTGGAGATTTTATTATTTTAGTGGGGAGTTTATACCACACTGGTGGCGAGTTTTAACGTCTTCTTTATTGCAACACGAGTTGTGGCGATCAAACGCTTGGCGGTCTAATGCTTGGCGATCATGTGCTGGCGTTCAATTTTCCAAGAATTAAAAACGTGAGGTAAAGGTAAGTTTTGTCACTTTGTTGTATGCAAATTTAAATAAAATATCCAAAAAACACTTTGTTGTATGCAAATTAAAAAAAAACTTAAAAAAATGGTTTCGGTGGAGAACAGAAAAAAGACCAGTGTGTGTTTTACAATTTGCACCCGCGCCTAAAAATACTTGCGCGCCTTGCGCCTCGGATTACTAACTGCCTTAGATAGATGAATAGGATTCCCATACGTCTCCCCCTGCTTTTTCGTTTTTTAATATATTTTTTTGAAAAATTTCTTTACAAAAAGTTGTAAAAACATGTTTCATGGTCAATTTTAACTTGGAAGTCTCAATTTTAAGCTTTAAAAAATAAATTAACTTCTGTTTTTGTCAAGGTAAAGTGGCGTTTTGTTAAATTTTAAAAACTCTTTTAGCAATTTAGGTTTTTTAAAAGAAGTTAGGCAAATTTGAAACCCCAAATATGACTCTTTTTTAAATTACATGTTGAAAAAATTCTGTAAAACTATTAAAAGTTGTTTTTGCGTGTTTGTAAGATTCCGGCGGTTATAAAATTTACGTCCTTTTCATGTTAGCTCTACCAAAACAAATTATGTGCTCGCTCATAACCATGGGTGAGAACGGTCGGTGAAGCTAGGGGGGTGGTTACCCGGGGTAAATCGAATTTCGAATTCTTGGAGGGGGTCCCAGGCCCACCCCCTAGTTAGGGTCACCGGAGCGAAAAAATAGAGGGGGGGTCCCCAGCCAGTCCAGCGCCGGACCCCCAGCAGGGGGGCGACCCGGGAGCGAAAGAAACAGAGGGGGGGGGCCGCCAGGGCCAGGGCATCAACCCTGGGGCGGTCCGTCCGGCACCCCTCCTCGCCTTGCTCACCCCCTCTTCCCCTCCCGGGACACCCCACCTCCCCCGGTCCTCTGGTCCCGGTCGTTTATTCGACAAGCGGCAAAAGAAGAGAAGAGAAAAACCCCCCACGAACTCCACCAAAACTCCTCCACGCAAAAAAACAACACGGAATGTTTTTTTAGTGGGTGTAAAGAGAAAAAAAGAAAAAAAAAACCGACCCAGGGTGCGAAATTTTGAAATCTAGAGGGGGGTCAGGTCTGGTACGGTGTCCAAAGCAAAACAGTTTTAAACCATAATAACTTTAATAATTGTTCTTTTTATAGGATAATACCACATTTTATTGAATAAAAAGCGATATTCTGGTATAAAAAGGGTGTAAAAGCATGAATATGTGATGAAAATTCACGTTTTTGGAAGAAAATTTAGTATAAAAAAGGTACCTAAAATTTTCCCGAGGGGGAGGAGGGGTCAGATTTGAAATTCAAATCCTAGAGGGGGGTTAGGGGTAAAAAATTTGGAAATTTGGGGGAGGGGGGTCCCCGGTCCCAAAATTTCGAGGCTAGGGGGGTTGACCCTACCCTGCCCCCCCTTTCTCACCTATGCATAACTCTTTATAAAAGTTTAAATCTTCCTTAAAATAACCTCAAAAATTTTTACGTGCCCTACTTTAGGTTTAAAGATGTTTATATACAGACCTGTGCACTGCCCCCCGGGGTTTTATTGGGGGGACAATTCCGAAATGGGGGGCTAGGTCACCGACCAACGACGGCTCAGGGGGGGGGTCCAAAGGGGGGCATAGGTCACCGACCTTCGACGGCTCAGGGGGGGGTTTGTGCCCCGGGGTGTGGATGGTTTTTGACCTCCAGGGGGGGGCACACCCGGGGGGGTTTTTTAAAAAAAAAAAGGGGGGGGGAAGGCCGGGGTACCAGTTTTTGACCAAAATGACAATTTTGAGAAATTTGCAACATTTTTTAAACATTTTTTACGCGGGGGCGGTAGGGCGAGGGGAGGGAAAAGGGCAGGGGGGGGGAGGGATTCTCAGTAGGCCGAGGGGGGCCGCACCCCCTGACACCCCTCTTCGCGCTGGAGGTGGTCAAAAATGCTTAGGGGGGGGGGCTAGGGTTTAAAAGGGGGTCGGACGGGGAGGGGTCAACGGGGCTTAGGGGGAAGGTCTCAGAGGCGAGGGGGGTGACCCCTACACCCCCCCCTTCGGTGACCTATGATGGGGGGTACAGAGGCAGAGGGCAACTTTTTTTATACGGGGAGGGGCAAGCAGGGGAGAAAGAAAAAAAAAGAGAAAAAAACAAAAGAGAAAAAGGAAAAAAAAGCGAAAATAAGGTAAAAATAGGTCTAACATGGCTTAAAATGTATTGAAATATGCTAAAAACTGCAAAAAATTGGCGCTGATGGCGTCATAATAGGTCAAAAACGGCGTCATAATTTTTGGGTACTTTTTGATTTTTGAGTAGGTGGGGGCAGTAAAACGGGAGGGGGCAAATACGTCAATAAAGTGGGGGGGAGCGGCATTTCCAGACCGTGTAGTGCACATGTCTATATATATTTAATTGAATTTTTGGTTTTTGTGATTTTGATAAAAAAAAATTGATGCTTTAGATTTCTCTCCAAGAGGCGGAGGTGGCAGAGGAAGAGGCGGCGGAGGTCGGGGATTTTCCCCGAGAGGTGGAGGCCGAGGGGGTCGCGGTACCCCCCGTGGTGGCGGATTTTCACCCCGAGGGGGTGGGCATAAAGGGAGCGGATTTACGCCACGAGGCGGCCGGGGTCGCGGGTTTACACCACGCGGTGGAAGGGGTGGTGACCGCGGAGGTAGCTTTTTCATTATGTTTTTTGTTTGTATTTTTTTATTTTTACTAATAATAACATTAAATGACATTTAGCTATGTAAATGTAGACATGCTTTAGTATAAGCTAATACCTTCAAAAGATTAAATAGTCGTTAAAAACAGCTAAAATTTTTGTAATATAAAATTTTTGCAACGACAAATAATATAAAGAATTTTGACTTAACCTTTTTTGTGCTTACAAACAGCCTCCCCGACTTCATGTCTCGTGTTTATTTCCATTGCGAAATAATCAAAATGCCTTCTGTCGGGTTTAGGCTTTCAGATGTCAGCGCACAAACAACAAATCAACGGTTCCTTTGAAAAGAAAAAGAGGTTCGATGACGATGATGGGGATTTTGAACAACCCGTTGTCAAGAAGCAGGTCACCCCCGCCGATAAACGACCCCAGGGGACGCCTAGAGTAGGTCGAGCGAGGAGGGTTAACTTGTGAACAAATTTTGAGTTTCTTTATTTATTTGGGAATAATAAGATGTATTGCTGCTAAGAATATTAGAGAAATATGTTTCTTCCTAAAATAAGTTAAGCTCGTAATTAAAATTTATGACGAGTTTTTTTTTTCGCTTGTTTAGGAAATGAAGCGCTTCAAACTCTTGTAAAAGGTTATTTATGCATCAAATGCTAAAAGATACAATACTGCTAGATTTTGTTAATTGTTTTGTCAATTGTTTTGTGAATCTGTAAATTAACGTTTTTACAAACTTGTGTGTGTTTTTTTTTATTTTGTTAAAATGAGCATTAAACATAAAATTAATTGTACTGGATTTGAAACTATAAAAATCGATTTGGAGTTAGTGTTTAATACATTGCAGCACCACCAACAGTTAAAAAGAACAACAAAAATTTGTTTATTACTAATTTTCTTAAAATTATTGTTTTGTTAGAAATGTCTTTCACCATTTTTAGGATCACAAATCGGCCAAAAAGAATGAAAAACCCAGTTCTGGCGGAAAAAAACCAGAAAAGAAAACTTCTTTTCCTCAAAATGATTCAGACGAAGATGAGGTAAAATCTTGTTTTTAAAAGGCAGCTTATGGTCGGTCCAAAAAGAGGTTTTTTGATGTTTAAAATAAAAAAAAACATTGAAATTATTAATATTGTTCTTGTTTTTGAGGGAATGCAAGTAAATTTTAAAAGGATCGACATTTTTACCTTGAGAATTTTCCATTTCAGAGTTTCCTTCTTTAACTATTGTACAGTGTACAGATTAAGTGATTTTTTTATTTTTTGTGATTAGAATTTGAGTTTAGGACGACGAGGAGTTAGAAGATGAGGAAATGGACAGCGAAGAAGAGGACGAAGATATGGAAAGCGAAGGGGACGGTAATCGTATAATAGTATAGAAAAAAGTATTGTTTTGTTGCGTAGCCTTTGGCATTGCGCCACTTTGGACGCTACGATAAATTAGAATTTAATCCTAAATCCCATTGCTACGTGATGATTCATGTTGAGGTAATCACTATGGCCGAAATTCACGAATCGATGCTATCCATGGGGTAACTCGGCTCGGCCCCGGGCCACCCCCCTGATTACCTAATTTACCCACTTACATTACCCCTGGTTTTTACCCACTTACATTAAATCGCGAATCGATACAGGAACCTTTATATGTAAGACTTACGTTCTGCCACTGTGCCACAAAGCGAGACTCACCCACTACGTTAAAACTGTGTTTCCCACTTACGTTAAATAATTACCACTACGCTAAAAACTGACCACTTCTATGGATACATCACCCATGATGAGAACAAGGACCCAATCGAGTGCTGCTGAGATCGACGCCCTTCGGGCCAAAATAACAACACTGGAGACCGAAAGAGACGCCTGGATAGCTGAGAAGCAGCAGTTGGAATGCAGGCTGAAAAAGCTGGAGGACTCTTTGCCTGGTTCTTCACCACTCTCTCCATCTTCCAATTTTCCTGGTCTAGTGGCTGATGTCTGTCAGCAGGTTATTAAGCAGCTTCTGCCTGTTCTTAACAGCCTGTTTGAAGACCACATTGCAAAACTTGACGCCAAGAAGGAGCACGGTCAGTATGCAGTTATCACTGGATTGCAGGAAACAGTGAATGAGGCTGATAGTGTCAATGAACTTGTAAATAAACTGAATGGAGACACTAAGAAAGACAGCAACCTTGTTGTTGATTTTTTTCGTATGGGACAACCCAGAGGATCAAAACCCAGATTGTTAAAGGTTAAACTGGCCAGCACCGCCATCCGTAACCGCATCACCCGCTCCGGTGCTAATCTTAAGGGTGACATGAAATTCAGAGGTGTTTTTATTCGGCCATCATTGACTTTAGAACAAAGGGCCACTCAGTCTAAACTGCTAAATGATCAAAAATCCTATCGTGAAAAACATCCACTGTCAAAAATTTATATGCGTTACAATAATCTGGGAGACCCCTATCTGTATGACAGCGTTTCAAAAAGGCCATTTGTAGAGGAAAAAACTACTGAAACTGCATAGGAACTCGTGCGACCCTCTTGCAACACAGATAAAACTAATGGTTTATATTTCAATGCAAGAAGTCTCAGGAATTCCCTTGCAGAGTTAGGCGTTTTGACCTCTGGAAATGATGCTACATACAAAAATATTTTTTTTGATTATATTTTCATAACTGAAACTTGGCTGTCAGCAGAAATAAATGATAACTTACTGGATCCTTTGTCTAACTATAATATTTTACGCTTTGACCGCTGTAGCAAAACCAATCTTGGGGGAGGTGTTCTAGCTCTTATTAGGAAAAAGCATCAGTTAGTTGAAATTGATATTAGGCCAAAATATGACGAAATTGAGATAACAGCATGTGATGTGTTCTTTAAAAATAATAAAATTAGATTTATCTGTCTCTACAGACGCCCCCAAACCTCTAAACATGAGGATGAACTGTTGTTTGAATTGTTAAGATCTCTTATTTATGATCTTCATGGGACTGTTGTACTTACTGGGGATTTCAACCTCCCAGGCATAGCATGGGACAATATGGATGTAGTTTCCAATTATCAAAATGAACATAACTGGTACATTTTTTTCGGTGAATTAGGTTTGACCCAATTAATAAAATCACCCACAAGAAAAGAAAACTTTTTAGATTTACTTTTTACAACAGATGTAGACATTTTTAGTTCTGCTGAAATTGCCACTAATTTTTTAAACTCTGATCATTGTTCAATCATGTTTGAGCTTGAAGCAAGTTTGGAGCCGCATAAAATGAATATAAATCCATCAACCATGGTACCTAATTTTAAAGATGCAGACTATGACTCTCTTTTCCAATTGTATGCTACTTTTAATTGGGATGGACTTTTTAAAAATTTAAACAGTGTTGAAGAGCAATGGCAATGTTTCAAATCAAAACTTATAGATGGTATCAATGTACATGTGCCAAAAAAACCCCTTAACTTTAGAAAAAAATCCAAATATCCACAAAACATAATTAAATTGCAAAAAAAGAAACTGCGACTTTGGCATAAAAGAAAATCTAATGATGTTAAAGTTGAATATAGGTTAACTACCAAAAAATATGAAGAAGCTGTTAAAAACCACAAAATTAAACTTGAAGAGCAAATTCTTAAGAAAGGAGATTTAGGAAGTTTTTATAAATTTGTCAATAAAAAAATTAAATCAAGAAGCTTTATTCCAGCATTAATTAAAAATGACTCCACACTTGCATTTGAAGATTCTGAAAAAGCTGAATTATTTGCTGAATATTTCAGTTCTATTTTTACCATCGATGATGGTAATTTTCCTGAGTTTGAACCTGAAACTAAAATTAATCTCAATAACATGAAATTTTCAACAAAAGATGTTTTAAAAGTTTTAAAAAACTTACCAAATAAATTTTCTAAAACTCCGGACTGTATCCCAGCTTATTTTCTTAAACGCCTTGCAAAAGTACTTGCTGAACCTTTGGCCAAAATTTTTAACAAATCTTTTGAAACAGGTAAACTTCCTGATGATTGGCGCGTGGCATTGATCATAC
>JASAMX010008765.1:0-14740 GCA_030248175.1 Microlaimidae sp. YZB2_3
AATTATTTATCAATTTACCCAATTTGAAACCCAAATGCAAACTTTTAAAGGGCTAAATTTGGTTAATTTTTGTATACTTTATAAAAAAAAGGAATTAAAAAAAATTCTGCCATTTTATTTGTTTTTTTAGCGTCATAACCGCATATCGGCAAACTAATTTTCGACGTCAGCCAGATATAATTCAACCATAAGTGCTTTTATCGTGCGGTTTAAATTTTCGGTCTTCAAATAATATTTTTGGTAGGAAAATTAGATTGTCCTGTTAAAATAGTTTATAAACCTTTAGATCAAAATGTAAGCTTTGTAACCTGGCTTAGGCTTAGGCCGATGGGTATTAAAATTTAAATTACAAAATATAAACTAAAAGAAAGCAAGAACTAAAAGTAAGAATTAAAAAAAAGAAAGAAAGTAGTAAAAGAAAAAAAAAACTAAAAGAAAGAAAGAAAGCAGTAACGTTTTCACTAAAAACGTTTTCACCAAAAATTTGACTCCGCACCGCACCTTTAAGGGGCGGAGCTCCAGAACTCTGAAACTCCCTTTTAAATAGTAGAATAATATTGGAGGGTAATATTGGAGGTTAGATAAATTAGTAGTTGAGATCAGGAATGTTCTGAAACAGAGCAAATCTCCGCTTTCAAGAGCTGTGGACCAACCCCTGGAGCTTCAAAGCTCTTCATTCAATTGCTTAACTAGAGCTAAAGTCTTCCAGGCTAAAATTAAGGGCGTGACCGCTCTCGGCCAGGAAGAAGTAAAATATATACCCGTGAGCGAGAAAAATTAAAAAAAATGTTTTCAGCGGTTATGTAACCAATTATTATTTAGTTGCGTCAAGTTGTTTCTCTGCATGTGATATTTTCTAAAAAACGAGTGGTTACTTTACTACTCATCTATTTTCACCCTGATAGAATTTATCTTTAATTTATTGCATATTGAAGAGTAATGCCATAAATTATTTTTTAAATTTTTTTGTATAGCTTCGTGACTTATGCTTTTTCTCTATGCTTATGCTTTTTTATTTTATAGAAAATTTACTATTTGCTTATTATTTTGCTGAAAAGTGAAATAAATATTAGCCTGTTAAAATTATTAAATTGTTCAGTTTTTTTGCTTTCTGTCTTTCTGGCTTGTTGGACTTGTTCTCTTCACTACAGCAATAAATAGGTTCGAATCTCGCTAAAAGATATTTGACAAAAAGTTTGAATCTTTTTTATTAATTTAGTTCTTTTTTGTTTAAAAAAGTGTGCATTATTCAGGATACGCTAAATCGAAAATCACAAATTGAATATTTTTAGTATTGTATTTTATTGTTATTTTGACGTGTATTTTATTGGTATCATCAAAGGTGGATAATCTAAACTTTTATTACGACCGTAATAAAAGTTTAAATAATTTACACAAGAAAAATGTAAATAATATATTCGCCAGAGCAGTCGGCCACGTCACACCACTATGGTAAAAATAACAAGAACGCAATGCAGCAAAATTAACTCCCTTGTGGCCGGACGTGCGGCTTTTGGCCGGACGTGCGGCTTTTGGCCGGACGTGCGGCTTTTGGCCGGACGTGCGGCTTTTGGCCGGACGTGCGGCTTTTGGCCGGAAGTGCGGCTTTTGGCCGGACATGCGGCTTTTGGCCGGACGTGCGGCTTTTGGCCGGACGTGCGGCTTTTGGCCGGACGTGCGGCTTTTGGCCGGACGTGCGGCCTGAATTGGATTTTATGATGCACGCTGCTACAGACCGCTGTGACATACCTTTATTAGATTATCCACCTTTGGTTTAACTAAATGCGCGTTTTAAGATTCCGTTATTTTCAGCCACCATTTCCGATTTGCTCCATCATTTGTACGGGTGGGGTTACATAACACATAATTTACTAGGTTATATTAAATTATGAATAGACCGGAAAGAATTTCTCAAAAATAATCTAGAAAAACATTAAAAAGGTCAGATTATTTTCTTGGCGGAGGAATGCATTCATATGGTGAATATAGTAAATATGGGGTATATAGTCAATGGGGTTTCCCCACCCAACACACCACTAACCACGATATAGAGTACCAATGCTTCCAAAAGTTGTTAAAGTAAATTAAAACACAGAAAAAATGTCAGGTTATTTCCTTTGGCGGAGGGATGCATTCATAAAAATTTAAACATCTGTGCGGGCTGGAATAATCCAACTCCTAATTGGCTAGGTTTGAACTATTAATAAACCGACATAGGAATTTCTTAAAAATTATTGAAATGCAGTAAAAAAACCCAGTTTTTTTTCTTGGCGGAGGAATGTAGTCAGATATGAAACATCAAAGATAGGCAAGGGTTGGTGTGGAATTATACCACTTCTTAACTTTTTTAACGTCTTGTTTACCCTTAAAGTTAATAATTTTGGGTTTTGTAATCGTTTTTTTTTGTATTTTTGGCTTTTGTTTTTGTTTTTTTTTAAAACTAAAAGGTGGCCGAAATTAAGGCGGATTTTGGTTTTTTGTTATTTTTAGGTTAAAAATATAAAAAAACTCAGTAGAGTGGAATAAAAATTTTACCAGGCTTCTTTTAAAGTTGGCTGGCTGTAACAAAAGCCTTTTTATGTTGAAATATTTTTTCACACCAAAAAAATTCAACAAAAAACACGTGTTCTTAAAACTTGTGTTTTTTTAAGGTTTTGACATATTTATTTAAAGTCTTGCTAGTAGCTATCAAAGTTTGCACACGGAACAAAATTAAGTTATATGTACCAAGAACAATACCTAAGGATAAATTTGCAACTTTTAAAAATATTTATTGTTCGTTTTAGCATAGTTATAGCTAGCTTTTTCTGGGTGGCCGGAGATAATGGCACGCGGCTTAACTTCGGCCACTATTACAAAAAAGTTTAAACCTCCACTGATTATTAAGTATAACAGAAATTTTGAAATTTTGCACAGGAATAACAAAAATAGCTGTGGTTTGGTTTTTAGACCAAATCCTGGCTGGATTAGAAAAACTACAAAAAATTTATCTAAAAAAGTAGAAAAGGTGGCCGAAATTAAGACAGTTACCCTACATGCAAATTTTTAACAGCTAAAATTCAATGATTTTTGTATATTTTTTTTTAAATCCGGAACTCAAAAATGCGTTCCAATTTGTTTTTTTTAACGTCATAACTGCACAATTTAATGAGTCCTTTTATGTTCACTGCATAATTTTACGTGGTCAGCCAGAAAATAAGAACTATTAAGAGATTCGCAAAAAAAATTTATTAAAAATAAAAATTATTGTAGCTATAAGCTTGACAATTAATCTTTGACTGTTAAAAGGCCCGTATACTTGAGCAATATTAATATAATTTTAAAACCAAATTAATATTATATTTGTATTCTAACGAAAGACACAATGGTAATTTCAAAATAACATATTTTATGAATTTTTATTTGCTTTTTTTTTAATAATTATCGAGCAAAACAAGGGAAATAAAAAATCTAAAATCACCACTGTGTTTATCATCATTAAAATACAGTCAAAAGGATAATATCTTGGGTTTTAAAATTAATCTCGTATTTACGCTGTTTTTTAAGGCGAAATTAATTAAATTTAATTTTCATGGCGTTTTGAAAAAGCCTAAATTTTACATGTTATGCGGCAAGTTCTAGAATTTTATTTTGAGACTGAGAAATAAGATTAAGATTTTTATGTACTGATTTAATGAAGGGGTGATTTTCCCTTACAATGTAGTTAAACAAGCTTTTCATATATGCCAAATTACTAATAAAGTATTAGTTTATTTAGGGTTATATTTAAGTATTTTTTTGATTTCAAATAAAATTTTTATTTCAAATCAAAAAAAATTTATTAATAAATGTGTAAAAAAATTCTATTTAGAATTACAGTTACGGCGAATTGCGCCATGGAGCTTCAATCGTTTCCTCTTGATTCCCAGACTTGCAGATTTGAAATCGAAAGCTGTAAGTAATACAGAAATTATAGAACATAATGGATGTTATTGATTTCCAACACACCTCACTTTTTTATTTATAGTTTTACAGAATTTTCTATTTTATTTAGTTTTATCATAGTGCACAAACTTCTAGCAGAATTTCAAAATGAAATTCATCTGGGGCCTGTTTCATAAAATACTGGTAAATTTTACAAGTTTGTAAAATGGAGAAAAATACAAGTTTTTAAAATTACTGACTTGTAAATTTTTAAACAAATAAAAAGATGTTTTTATATGTGTTTTTTATATAGATTTTTTAATATATAATTTAATATTAGTAATATAAATAATAATATATTTAATTTTTATGTAGATTTTTTATATTTTTGTATATATAGATTTTTTAATATACCTCCACAAACCAACAAAAAAAATAATTCAAATTTACAATGGTATTTTTACTTGTATTTTTTACTTGTATTTTTCACTTGTATTTTCACTTGTATTCAAGTGTTTTTACAAACTTGTAAAAAATCAAGTGAAATCGTAAAGTAAATTTTACCCTACTCGGAGTAGGGTAAATTTTTCTTTTGAGAACTTGTGAAAAATTACAAGTGGCCAAAGTTTAAACTGGAATAACTTTAAACACACAACAGCTACGTACATGAAATTTTAAATAGTTTGCACATGGCATATAATCTTTTTTCATTTCAAATTTCAACGCAAATGGTTCAGAATAAAAAAAGTTATTGATAGACTTGTAATTTACGAAGACCAGTATTTTATGAAACAGGCCCCTGACAAATATCAAATATAAAAGTTTTGACAAGCTGAAAATTTGAGTTCTTAATAAATGGAACCGGGTGTGAACGGGCTTTTAAATATATTTTAACAACGTAATATATTATCTTTTGCTGCACATGGTTTTAATGTAAATATGTGGATCTATCAGTAGTTATAGAAGCATTTCATGCTGTTTTTTTTCAAGATCAGTCCCAATAACTGTAATGTAAATTTCATGTTTTTTAAATACTCAAACAAATCAAAGTCACAAACAATCTCATGTTTTTTTAAATCTCAAACAAATCAAAGTCACAAACAATTCGTTTTTAAATTCCATAAAATAAAAAATGCAGTATTGTTTCTATATTCTTTTTGTTTCCAGACGGGTATGACCGAAAAGATATTTTGTACCAATGGAAAGATGGTTCGAGTTCTGTCAAGAAGAACGACATCAAACTGCCTCAGTTCACTTATGCGGCCTTCAATGTAACAAAGCACGTCTCTGGGACGTCCACGGGTAAATATTTTTGTACAACAAAAAGCTAAATTCTTGATTATGTAAATTAACTGAAACCAAAGTGCAGCCGACTTATGCCTTTATTTATTTAATGAAAATGACAGTCGTATTATACACGTTTTATTATATTTTACCAACTGTTCTGTCGTGAAAAGACCGCAAAAATGCGTGTGGGCAATTTTACACCGTTTAGGGTAACTGACTTAATTTCGGTCACCTTTTTTATTTTTTTTAATAAGTTTTTTCTGGTTTTCCCAATCGACCCAAGATTTAGTCTAAAAATGAAACGATAGCTATTTTTGTTAATCCAGTGCCAAATTTTAAAATTTCTGTTACACTTAAAGATCAATGGAGTTTAAAGCCTTTTTTTATAGTGGCCGAAATTAAGGCGCGAGCCATTAACTTCGGCCACCTAGAAAAAACTTGCTATAACTATTGCCAAAACGAACAATAAAATTTTTCAAAGGTTGCAAATTTATCCTTAGGTATTGTTCTTAGTAGGGTAACTGACTTAATTTCGGCCACGCCTTAATTTCGGCCACCAATTTAGGGTGTTAGAAAATTGGTTTATTTTTAAAACACAAAAGAACTAGCACAAAAGTAACTGGATGAAAGTTGGATAAAGTGTTTTTGCAAAAGTTTTTATTTTTGTTATTCAACATTATCAACATTTTTTTTTGTGATTTTCCTAATTTTTGCGTTGTGTTTAAACTGCATCAAATTTAGAACGAAGCATTATATAACCTTAAAATATCTTCTATTTAAGGCTCAAAGTTGCTAATTTTCATGTTTTGATATTTTCTTCAAAATTATTTTGCAATGAGTGTAACTAATTGCGCATTTTAAGATTCCGTTAATTTCTGCCACCTAAAAATTTAGGTGAAAGAACCTGCCATTTTTTGCTGTTTTTAAATATCATTGTACTACCGTATTTATAAAGAATTTGTTTTGCTCGTTTGACTTTGTTTTGACGTTTTTTAAACCAAAAATAAAAATTGAACAAAAAATACAAATTATTAAAACTTGTTTTTTAAGGTTTTAACATAATTATTTAAAGTCTTGCTAATAACTATTAAAGTTCGCAAACGGGAAAAATTAAGTTATATGTACCAAGAACAATACCTAAGGGTAAATTTGCAACCTTTAGAAATTTTTATTGTTCGTTTAAGCAATAGTTATGGCCAGTTTTTTGTAGGTGGCCGAAATAAATGGCACCGCCTTAACTTCGGCCACTTTAAAAAAAAGTTAAAACCTTCACTGATTTTTAAGTGTAGCAGAAATATTTAAATTTTGCACTGGAATAACAAATATAGCTATTGTTTGATTTTTAGGCCAAATTTTGGCTTGATTGAAAAAGCCAGAAAAAACTTATTCAAAAAAATAAAAAAAGGTGGCCGAAATTAAGTCAGTTACCCTACATATAACTTGATATTTTCCCGTTTGCAAACTTTAATAGTTATTAGCAAGACTTTAAATAATTATGTCAAAACCTTAAACAAACAAGTTTTAACACGTGTTTTTTGTTGAATTTTTTTTTTGACTTAAAAAAATGTCAAAAAAAGTCAAACGAGTCGAGCAAAAAAAACCTTTATAAATACCGTTGTGGTTGTGTATCAGGCCACGGTAGTCCCAATATATATGAGCACTGCCGTTCATATCACCTTGCACAATATTATCACTTACACATAATATGGGCTCAGTACAGCATGATACGACTGCAAGTTTCCTTGCATGGCTACCTTCAGGGAAAAGACATTTTAATTTTATATATAAATGTATAAACTCATGGGTTTTGCAATATATAAATATACCCTACGTTAAATAGAATCCTCCTTCGAGGCGGGATAAATGACGGCAAATATCAATCTGAAAAACACACAAGTGTAATTACATTTGTTATATAAGAGCAAGATAGTAATGTAGTAGTAGGCAAAAGATATCGATGGCACTATGTAAGAACCTACTCAGTCCACTTTAAAATTTAATAATTTATAAATTTAAATTTTACAATTTAGCATAGATTGATTGTTAAAATTTTTAGGTTTTTTTTAGAGTTATAAATTGTTAAATTTTTAAATGGACCCGTATGTTGTTGCATAGTGTCCTCAATATGTCGTGAGTCCACCCTGTTTGTTCTTGGAGAACCATATGATCTTGATCAGGTCTCGAAAGCATTGGCTTGATGTCGTGAAGTGAGCATTTGTTGTGCTTGCCAGAATTCTGCACTCGTCCTTGAATCGTTACCATGGCTGGAGGGGATCCTGGTCCTAAACCCAAGGTTTATACATTTTAGCCCTAATGTCTTTTCCCTTGCGCCCCGTAGTACGATGATATTTGAAAACAACAAAAAACGGCAGGTTATTTCACCCTAATTTTAACGTGGCCGAAATTAACGGAATCTTAAAATGCGCAGTTAGTTAAACGCATTGCAAAATGATTTTGAAGAAAGAATCAAAACATGAAAATTAACAATTTTGAGTTTTAAATAGAAGTTATTTAAAGGTTATATAGTGATTTATTCTAAATTTGATGCAGTTTAAACACAAAACAAAAATTAAGAAAATCACAAAAAATTCACTTTTAGTATGAAAATGTTGATAATGCAGAATAAAACAAATATAAAACTTTTGCAAAAACAAATTATTCAACATTCATCGTACTTTTGTGCTGGTTCTTTTACTTTTGTGCTAGTTCTTTTGTGCTTTAAAAATAAGCCAATATAACATCCTAAATTGGTGGCCAAAATTACCCTAAATAACACCCTAAATTGGTGGTTCTAACACCATAAATTGGTGGCCGAAATTAAAGCCTGGCCGAAATTAAAGCCTTGCCGAAATTAATTCAGATACCCTACACACTTAATTAACACATCAATTAATTAATAATTAAGAGGGTACATAAAGTGTTATACTACATAATTTACCGAAACATTAATTTTGATTCAACAAAAATCCCATTATTTTTTTATTTCACGATATTTCTTGTTTCTAAATAAAAAATATTGAATGAATAATTACAAAACACCATACTTAAGATTGTTTGCACATAAAATCAATAAAAGTTTTTTTTTTAATTTTCAAAGTTTTTTTAAGAATTTTTTCTACAAACAGTGTATTTTGCGATAATGTAGAAATTTTACCCAGCGATATAAAGTATATAACATTGGTAAAATAACACGATATAAGTTACGTTTATTCAATATTACCTGGAGATGTTTTGCGGAGCTCAACATTATTTTTGAACTAATTAAAAAGTGATACAATAATTTTTTCAGTTTTTTGTGAATCCATTTTTAAACGTACTAAAAACATTAAAAATAGATAAAAAAGACTGTTATGTTTCAACGTTAAATAAAGCCACCTATGCCTTAAATGCCCTGAGCACTCAGCTCGGGCGGAAGTATGATATTAAATGGTACAACAAACTTTACTACTATAAAAAAATAAAAAATGTGGCACTTAGAAAAAAAAGATTTTAAGAAATTTACCGTTTTAATGGTACTTACAAAATACAAAATTTAAATAGTGTTCTGCTTTCGTGGATCAATGGCATAACGTTCGCTTTGCCTACTGTAAAGGTCCTAAGATCAGTGCCGCCTGACTAGGACCAGCTATAGTGTGGTATTATCGTTGGTTATTATTGTTATGTATAGCATTGGTTTTCGTAGTTAAGGCTAAGTGAAATTAGCCTAACGTAACTTGTTTGATGCAAAATAACTAAATTTATGCAAAAAATTTAAACAGTAATTCTTTGCAATTAATTTGTTCTTTTTTCATTATATATTTTATCGTAAGTGCTACGTCAAAAAACCGGCCGCATTTTTAGGTATTTTTGCACCCGCCATGTTACTGTCTGATTTTGCAATCCGCTATTTTTATTCCTTTAATTTGCAGGCAGTTACGACCGTCTAAAGCTGCGCTTCCTGTTGGTCCGCAACATTGGATACTACATGATTCAAATTTACCTTCCGTCCATCCTTATTGTTATCATCAGCTGGGTCAGTTTCTGGATAAGTCGGGACTCCTCCCCTGCCCGAGTGGCTCTCGGAGTAACCACGGTCCTCACCATGACCACGCTTATGACCACGACCAACGTAAGTGTATTGAATTCATCGAATAATCAATCAAAGTCACGTAAAAAATAATTTGCATAAGCAGGTTGGCACGCAGCTGATTGGTTGTTTATATAACGTTTATTTCAGTAAAAGTACGTTCAACAGTTTTTGCGCGGTTTTTCAACAAAAAAAAAATAAACTGCTTTGACAGTTGTGAATGAACTTTTCAAACAAACCGTATGCAAATTATTCCTAACGTGACTTTCGTCAATTGATTATATTTAATATTTAAGGATAATATAAAACCCAAAACTAAATTCTCACAATGAATTTTTGTTAAATAAAATAGCTTTCATTTTAGCTTCTTCTTTTGCAAATAAAGGATAAATATAAGACTTCATGTATTTATTAGATACATTTACTGCCCTGAGCAAGTTGCGCTATTAAGGCAATCGGATGTGCAACTTAGAGTTTTGTTTCTTAAACAGTGGCCTTAATTAGAGCGTGTAGCCCTTAGTAGGGAGCGTCACCATATGTCCTTAAATTAAGTTCTTTAGAAAAAAATCAATTTCCAAAAAAAATAAATCGTTACGTTATATTTTTTGAAAAAAAAAATTGTTGTTATTTAAAAAGTTTAATTTTTTTGTTATTTTAAAAAAAAATGTTGAATCTTATAAATATCAATGAAACTAATGTAATATAATAAAACTTAAAAGGGTTTGTTTATTTATTCATATTTACAAAATTAAACAATTCATAAATTTTAAGAAAATTGATTTATGAAGTGAATTGTTTAAGTCTTACTAGACCGCTCACAAATAAGGACCATTACACGCCCTAAGAAGAGCCATCCTTTTAAAAACAAACACCCTAAGAAAAAATACAAGTGGTCTAACTAGGGCACGCCTCGCTCAGGGCGTGCCCCAATTAGGGCGACAAATTTGTTTTTTTAGTCATATATGAAGCTTATTTTAATGTTGTATTTTGCTTATACTGCGAAAACGCATAGAACCATAAATGAACTGCCAAAATTTTTAGGCAGCAATGCCCAAAGTGTCTTACATAAAGTCCATCGATATCTACCTGATCGGATGCTATTTGATGGTGTTCGCCAGCTTGCTGGAGTACTGCGCCGTCTGCTACCTTGGCAAAAAGTTCAAGATGAAGAAAAATCGCCAGCAAAAAGAGGCCATCGCCACCAGCTCGCCCCAGCAGGGGCCATCCGTAGTCAAATTCATGACGAGTCCCGCCTCTGGCAAAAAACCTTCCCCTGCTCATTACGCCGGACAAACCGTAAGTTTACACATACACTACCATACAAAACTTTCTAATTATATTTACAAATCTTGTAAATATAGTAACATTTTCTGATCTTGCGCTGGCATATGTGGCAAGTGGGTCGCCAATGCCGATTTTTAAGCCTGTCGGCAATGAAATAAATAAATGCTTCTCGTAGCACATACTGTTTTACTCAATGAAAAACTGTAAACACAAACTAATGAGTATTCCTGTTTGTTTTATAACGCATTTTCAATTTTTTGCAAATAAAAAAATGCAAAGATTCTGAAAAAAGCAAAAAAAATATGCATATAACGTTCCTTTTTTTTAAACTTAGTCTTTTGCGATTTTGAAGCCAAAAAAGCGGCCAAAACGCGGAATAGGAACTGCACCAGCGCAATTGAATTTTAAACTTTGTGCTGTACGTCCTGACGCGCCCGGCTTTTCTATACACTAAACAGCGAGATTTACACTGCGATTTACATTTAGATTTACATTGACTAAACTATAGTGAAGTTCCCCGGAGCTCTGAGCTTCGGAGTGGAGCTCCACGTTTCGGACCTCCGAAGTAATCAAAGGAGCTCCGGAGCTTCTGAATTCCGCTCTATTTGTGTACTATTTTCATGATTAATTAAAGAAAAACCCTTTGAATTATTTTGTCACAATATTTTTAAAAACTTTTTTTAAAAACCTATTAAAAACAATTTAGAGCAAGCAAATGCAAGCGAACTAATTTAGAACATTATTTAAGCTGAAATAAGCGTTAAATCACTTCTTTAAGGGTTGAAGCTCCGGAGTTCCGTCGAGCTCTGGAGCATTGTATTAGAGGGTAAGAACATCATTAACTTTGAACAAACATAACATCACAAAGGGTTAACGTCATATGCTGATTCTTTGAAATGATTTCCAGAGTCCTCTTCACGACCCCCGGCACGGGGTGTACCAGTTGGTTCCGCAAATGGGCGGAATCCAGGAGATCGAGTGCGACTGCGACGTGGACCGCTACTTCCGACCGTCGGCCCAGCCGCGCTTCTTCCAGCGTCGCTGGTGGCGCTTTCCCCAGTTCGTTCCTTCCAGTATTGACAAATATTCCCGCATACTCTTTCCTTTGGTATGTGTGTTTTTGTATCTACCATTCTATTTACTACTATATTTACTACTATTGACAAATATGAAGATCTTTTTTTTAATTTTAAAGATTTATTTGCAAATAATAATAGCATACAGTAAAAATATCAACACAACTATAATCTTAATAGTATCACCAAAAATATATAATATAACGAAAAATGTGCAACTCCTATATAAAAAAGTACAGAAAAGGTGGCCTTTATAATGAGCCTCTCCATTTAAATGACACTCTCCACTATAATGGCATAGTAGTCATTTTAATTTGGCGAGTTAAAAATGGAGAGTAAGCAATTATAATAGCCATTTATTCATTTAATTTCACTTTATATATACAAGTGTAATACTGTCTGGGCCGCACGAGTTTTACCGTGTTGGACAGAATTAAACCAACAGGGGAAAACTCGTGCGGCCCGGACAGTATTACACTTGTGAGTATATATGAAGTGAAATTAAGTCAATAAATGGCTATTATAATAGCTTCCTCTCCATTTTAACTCGCCGAATTAAAATGGCTACTATGCCATTATAGTGAAGAGTGTCATTTAAATGGAGAGGCTCATTATAATGGCCTACGTTT
The DNA here is from genome assembly GCA_030248175.1 of Microlaimidae sp. YZB2_3. Lineage (NCBI taxonomy): Eukaryota > Metazoa > Nematoda > Chromadorea > Desmodorida > Microlaimidae > Microlaimidae sp. YZB2_3. The sequence continues at coordinate 12,246 of JASAMX010008765.1, forward strand.
CCGCACTTTTTTATATAGGAGTTGCACATTTTTCGGTATATTATATATTTTTGGTATCACTACAGTAACAAATACCACACCGAAAATTACAAAAAACACAATACAATATAATCCTTTATCACAAGCTGTTAATGTAAGCTTTTTTCTTTGATAATGATTTTGACGTTGCCACAGATTTAATTAGTTTCTGATTACAAATCAAAAAATCAAAAATTAAAACATCGTTTGGGAACTGGCAAGCCAAATGTTTTGGCGCATAGAACCAGAAGACGTATTACAAAGCCACCGAACAAAATAAAAAATAAAACACAATTAGAGGACAATATGCGTATTTATTTATTAATATTAAAAAAATGTCTCACTAACACCAAACAGGACACTGTTGATTAATTACCTAATCATTGTATATCTGCCTAGTTCACGGTTTTTGTGCAGTGCTAGTCTACTCAAAGGAATCATGCAGACAAAGGAATCACGCTAAGGTATATTTTTTATATTTTGTATTCACTTTGTTTTATATTTTTTCTTATGTTATTTATCGTGTTTTTTCTCGCGTTTTTTTAGTTTTATATTGTTTATTTTTTATTAATACACATATTTTAATCACATTTTTTTTTAATTTTAAAATAACCTTTTATTAATTATACTTTAATTTATACAATTCTCATAAGTAATGTGATGGTTTCTACTGAGGAGCTCCTGCTTATTACATTTTTAAGAGTTTTCAAAAAAAGATGTCTAGGCTAAGGAGTGAAACATATTTTTTGATGTGTTTGCTTTTTATAAAATGGAAAAATAGATATATTTTATATACTTCTTTGTCTATTTTTCTTGCTGTATAATTAATTATAACATTTTTTTTGTATTTTTTCATGCCATTTCCATGCTTTTTATTTAAACCTTCGTTTTCATCACAATTAAATTGAAATTATGCATATTTTTCTTTTAATTTGATTGTTAATTATTTTATTTTTTAGTGCCAAAATCTCCCTTTTAAAAATTTTTTTCTGTTTATTTGAAACTTAATAAATATAAAAGGTAAATAAGAAATAAAGTGGTTTAGGCTTACCTATAATACAAGTTCTCATATCCAGACTGAATGTGTATCCTAATCTGCAAACACAGTAATGATTACGACAGTCTGCATTTTGCATGCAATTATTGTCATTTTTAACATGCTCTGTTTAATCGTTTTGGTTTTTGACCTAAGAAATTTTAAATTGTAAAATAACAATACTTTCTATTAATGAGTACTATAAATTGGCAGAATTGGAGGCCCATGTATAAAAAACCTCAAAACTAAATTTTAGAAAATTAGAATACAAAATTAATACTGACTAGGTAGACAGTGTCCAAAGGGAAATTTCGATTTTGTCTCTCAAAATATTTCAATTTTCTAAAAAATATTGTTTGTCTTTTTCTACAAATGTAATTATTAAAAAGAAGTAAAAAAATTATAAATATATACCAGTTCTGAATGAAAAATTTTTTAGTGTAGATAAAGGTAAAATGACAACTAGCGCTAATCATATGTAGGAGAAAAATTGAAAAAACAGCAAGTAAGTAGTCATTTTACGATTTCAAAAATTTTAAAATATTTATTGGTTCAAAATTTTAACACTTTCTAGTCAAAATTTCTGACACTTTCTACAAAAAATGCTTCTATTTTAAAAGTTTGGCAATGGGCTTTTTAAAGTTTTTTTTCAATTTTCAATAGTTCTACAACCAGAAAATTAAAAAATACAAATGTAGGTTTGCAATTAATTTTAAAGCATAAATTTTAACTTTATTCTATCTCACTTGAAATAATTCTTTACGAAAATACTATTTTGATGATCAATTTCTAACAACTGTAACATTTAATCAAACAACCAATATTTATTAACTTACAAAACTATATATTAAAGCACTTCAACATAGTGAAACATATAATCGTGTACAATTTTAATTAAGTATAAGTTTAAACTAGCGAAACTAAGAAAACTATGATTTTTAAAATTTTTTTCTTTTTGTACCCTCTCTCCTGACAGTAAAAGATGCCTATTGAGAACTATTCTATTAGGAATTCATAAAAGTAACAAAATGTTTGAATGTGCGTTAAACAGTAGTGCAAAGAAATAGCCAAACATATTGTTAAAAAAGCAGCTATTTTTTAATAAATGTAAAACTTTGCAAATTTTAAAAATAGTTCTTAAATTAAGATTTCCCTGTTTTGTATAGGGCAAAGTCCCATTTTCAACTTCTTTGTAATAAGAACATTCATTTATCGCAAAATAAACCTGTTCTTAATAAAGCGTGTCATGTCCCTTCCTTTGGAATTGTTTTAGGTGTTTTGTTTTTAGTATTGTGGGTATTTTTATGTTTTATTTAAAATCTAATGTTTTTAACACTGTAACCCTGTTATAGCTTATGCTTTATATTAAAATTTTTTTAGGCTTTTTTTAACATAATTAAACTCAAATCTAAATTAAAAGTGTGTTAAAATTCTTTTTGTT